>JAJEJO010000599.1:627188-657236 GCA_020662805.1 Glaucomys volans | reverse complement strand
CTCAGCCTCCCAAGTTGCTTGGATTACAGTCGTGCGCCACCACGCCCGGCAAGAAACCCACTTTAAATGTAAAGATTTGGAGTGGTGAAATGGGGAAAACCATGTACTAAGGCAACATCAATCCCAAAAATGTTGGAATGGGTATATTAATATCAGACAGAGTACAGAGAACAAAGGTTATTATCAGAGATTAATAAGGACACTTATCAATGAGAAGGGGATCAACTAATCAAGAGGATGTCAGTATCTACGTGCCTCAAAGCACAGCTTCGAAATACTTGAAGCAGAACGTGGCATACCTAAAAGGAGAAAGCAGTAAATCCGTCACTGGAGTTGGAAATTTCCACGGAATGACACGGAGCAAACAGGTGAGCAGAAAGTCAGCGAGGATGCAGAAGACTTAAACCCTGTCCATCAACTTGAACTTCTGACATTCACAGCACCCCTCCCGTGTCATCTTCTCGGGCACACAGACATTCACCAAGGCACACAGAGGTGAGGACAAAACGTGTCTTCACACACCAGAGAGGATTGAAATAGCCACACTGACTCGCAGAAAAAGAGAAGGGGCTCACAAGTCCCCGCACCTGAAGGATGGAAAGGAGTTTTCTATGTAATGCACGTGCGCCGTGTTTGGCAGTGTGCTGCTGCGGGGGCCTGGGGACCGCACTCCTCGGGACGGAGTCTGGGGCCACAGAGCGGTCACTGACGGTCAGTAGGACTCTTCAAAGGAGGCCACAGCCATGAAGGTTTGAGTCGTCTGGTTTACAGCCAGTTCCCCAAGCTCCTGAGACAAACCCACTGCTCACCTCCTCCTGGTGGCACCTCCATGTGCCCAGCACCAAGCCAACTGTGTTCCCAGCTCTCCCACCTCGACCCACCTGCTCAACACTGTTGATCTTCTAGAAAGATCCATCTGAGTTAACGCACCACCCAGGATGGTGGGGCCTCCTCGATCCCGCTCTCCCTCGAACCGCTCTCCCTCGGGCCCCCACAATCAGTGGTCAGCCAGGCCTGCGGAGTCTTTCTCTCCCATCAGGCTCTCAATTCTTTCTCTTCCGCCCACTTCCAGCGCCTGGTCCAACCCCCTGACTCTCCAACTGCCTCCCCCACGCCCGCCCCTTCCGTTGCCCGGCCTCCCGTCCAACTCTGCCTCTCTTGCTAATGAAGTCTCAACTTTGTTGTTTCATGTCTTTAAAAAATCAAATAATAATACATATTTCTTATCATATTTAGTTAAACAAATCCAAAATAAATTCTTTAATAAGAAGTTAAAAAAAATCCTTCATTGCCTGTTGACTCAATACCACCGAATGGTAACCACACCTAACATTTTGGACGACTTTTCTTTTTTTGGTGCTGGGGATTGAACCCAGGGACTCCCAACCACTGAGCCACCTCCCCAGTCATTTTTATTTTTTATTTAGAGACAGGGTCTTGCTAAGTTGCTTAGGGCCTCTCTAAGTGGCTGAGGCTGGCCTTGAAGTCGTGATCCTCCTGCCTCAGCCTCCTGAGCAGCTGGGATCACAGGCGTGCGCCATAGTGCTGGTTGCTTTTCAACCCTTTTCTAAACATTCATCCAGATCTTTTACAAACGGGATTGTACACATACTACTAGGGTGACCCTGTTCAACTTGGACTGTCCTGGGGTCTTAAATCCCAGAAAAGTACACGTTCTGGCAATGGAGATAGCTGGTCCCTGCTTCTTAGACGAGCCCCTTTGGAGGTTGATAATGTGCAAGCGTGTCTTCATTTCGATAGCTGCAGGGAGGCCAGTGTGTGTAGATGTCCCAGGGGCCTCGGAAGCACCCCAAGGTGCACAGCCGAGAGCTCCAGAGTCGGGGACAGCAGAGTCCAACACAGGGATGACCAAGAAGAGCCATGGCTGGGGGGGAAGGGGGCCGACCCTAGCTCCACCTCCTCCCCTCACGGCTCAGCCGCTTCTGGTTCGTGTGTCTCACGTGCGTAACGTGATCTATTTGTACAACCGTACATGTGTTTAGTTCAGTTGTACATCTCCACGTGACAAGGTCTTCTTGCTGATTCAAGCACCATCCTCCAAGTTGGATGCATCACCGATGGCGTCCCACCTACCTGACGGGCCTGAGTGTCCTCCCCGTCCACACTCTGCGCCCCCTGCCAGCCTAACCCACCACCCACCCAGCCCCGCAAGCCATGCCGAACTGGGCCGATCCTGGAACAGCCGCTTCCCGCTCGGAGTCTCTGCACAAGCAGCCAGAGGTCCCCGTCGTCCCCCCGCCCCTCCCGGCCAGTGAGACGCAGACTAAGCGCCACCTCTGCCGGGAAGGCCTCCAATATAGGGCCCCTCCCAAGTTGGGCTGGGTGCCCTTCTCTGGGTTTCCATAGCGTCCTGGGTTTACCTGCACCCAACACTGACCACGTGACTTTACAACGGCCTGCTTAGCCCTCCGTGACCTCCTCAAGGTCAGGGAAGGCCCTTCAGGTCTGAATCCCTGGTCCGTGCCCAGCCCAGCCGTCTCTAGGTGAATGGCAACAGAATAAACAAACAGCAGGTCGCACGTGTCCACAGCCCTGGGAACCAGCCAGGCCCTGTCGCCAGCACGTAGCTCCCGGTAACTCACTTAACACCAAAGACAACCCTGCCAGGCAGGTGCTCTTGCTGTCTGTACTTTACCAAGGAGGAATCAAGCACAGAGAACTCAAGGTACTCGCCAGGGTCACACAGCAACTAAGTGGCAGAATTGTGATTTAAACCGGGCAGACTGGACTCTGCGTCTGTGCCACAGTGGCCTCGCCTCTCGATGCAAGAAGGAGTAAATGAATGAACGAACAGACGCCACGAGGAGCGGAGACACCGACGAAGCACAGATGAGCCACGGAGTGAGTGAAGCTGCAGTCGCCTGGCAACGTGAGGTGTCCATCTGCTTCACAGGCTGCTCCATCTTCAAGAAGCCCCGGTCACCGTCCATCTGACGACATTCTTCAGTGTTCGTTGGTGCCTGGGGAGGTGCCAGAAGCCTAGTTCCTCCTCCATCCGCACCCCTTTACTGACAACCCCCAAACCTTTTTGTCCCCAGCAATTCCTCCCCACCAGCTCACGGGGTAACGGGCAGCAGTACTTAGGATCACCGAGTGTCACGGCAGGGAGGTGCACTTAAGGTCGTCCCGTCTAAACTTCCATTTTGTAACTGGGAAGTCCAGAAAGGCTAAGCAACTTGCCCCAGGTCACACAGCAAATCAGTGGCAGAGTCAGAAGTGGACCCAGCCCCCTGGTTTGCAGTCTCCCTTGACTAACTTGGGTCTGTTCACTGTGTGCGCCTTGTCTATCAAAGGGCATTTTGGGTAAAAGCTCCACAGATGGCTTTAATATTTTCTCAATCGTGGACGCTACCCTAATTCTGCTTCTGTGTTGGTTTGAAAAGGTCCTGGGAATACGGAGCTGAGAAATTCAAGGTCATAGCCCTGCAATTTCCTCCAGGCAGAAAAACAAGCCCCCAAGCCCATCACTGAGGACCGGGCCTGTGCTGGGCCTCCTCACATTGTCCCACCGACCCCTGGGCCCGATGCTAACAGGCTTGTTGCAGAGAGGGACACACAGAGGCTCGCAGAGGTGGGTGGCTGACTCATCCCAATGGCCCTGGGACTGTCACTGCTTTGAGGCCAAAGTCTGGTGTCCCAGGAACCCCTACCCCAGGCAAACCACAGGACACTGGTCCCAAGAGCCTCCCGACCCCTGCCGACCCCTTCCTGTCCCCTGCCTGTCCCCACACCCTGCCTCCTGCTCTGGATAAACGGCAGACTTGAGAGGGAGCAGCAGACAAGTCCAGGGGGCAGGCGGGCTGGGAACGGCGGGAGGGGACCCAGGGGGAGCTGACCAGGTCAGCCAAGGCCACTGCAGCTGAGCTGTCTGGGAGGAGGAAGGCCACCAGTGTCCCATCACGGAGGACAAACAGGGCTTTATTCCCTCCTTCCCGCTCTCCCAGGAGACTGCTTTCCCCAACGGCCCTGTTATCGGCCAGGTCCCTGGTTTCCTGCCAGGCAGTGACAGGAGCTTCAGGTCTGCGACTCCAACCAAACCAGTCTCCCCGGGACCCTTGCCCAGAGCCTGAGGAGGTGGGAAGTGTGCTGACCTCGGAGCCCAGACCGCGGCCAGGCCGGTTTCCCTCTGTGGGCAGGGCTCCCAAGTGGCTGGGCACCGGCCAGGGCAGATGCACTGGGTCACCTCGCTAACCCTGCCCTGCACGTTCCAGGAGAGGACACCAAGACCCCGAGGGGGGACGCCCCTGGTGAGGTCAACAGCACCGGTGACACGGGGTGTCAAAGGCAAGCCGTGACCTCCACCTCCAACCCCCAAGCCTGGCCCTTTCCTCTGCGTGAGGCTGCAACCGGACGACACAGAGCGGATGTCGCTGGGCTCCTGCTTCCCACCCTACCTGCCTGGCGCCTCGCGCCCTCCTGCACCCAGCCCGCACCTCCCGGCCCCCACCCGCCCAGCGTGAGGGCCCCGCCATCAGCTGGCTTCCCGGAGCCCGGGTGGGACAAGGACCCTGTCTTAGAACCAGGGCGGCCTGCTCTTGGGCTGCAAGGGACAAGGACCGACCACCCATCCCAGCACCGAGGCTTCTGTTAACTGAAGAAGGAGGCAGATCATGCTGCCTTCGCTCCATCCACGTGGCGCCAGCGGGGACCTCTGTTCCACACCTGCCCCTATCCCTGTCTGTCACAATTCTCAGAGGGACCCCCGACCCACAGTTGAGTATCACCAAGATCCTGTTGGAAACGCAGCAACTGAGGCCCCTGGGGAGCTGGCTCTTAGCGGAGCTTAGAAACTGCGATGTCGTGATGCGCCCCTCACGCTGCGGCTGCTGCGGCTGCTGCTGCTGAGGCTGCGCTGAGCTGGGAGGAGGGGGTGGACAGAGCGCTGCCCAGGCTGGACAACCAGGGAAGGTGACAGAGGGGTGCAGACCAGGGCTCCCCTCGCCCAGCAGTGTCTGGGAATTAGCACTGATACTCCACATGGTACAGAAAGAGAGGACGTCACACCTTGGAGCTGGGTCCCCATGACGTGCAAAGCCCTTGACCCACTTTATCCCACTTAATCTTCTCAACCTGCTTATGAAGCAGAGGGTTCACTTTCTCATTTTACAGATGAAAATAGGAGCTCAAGGGCAGGCGCAGCAGCAGCCCCTGTGGTCCCAGCTGCTGGGGAATCTGGAGGACGCTGCAGCTTGGGGGTCGGAGACCAGTCTGGGCAAGATGGCAAGATGGCTGTGCTTGAGAGAAGGGGAGAGAGAGAGAGAGGAGGAGGGGGAGGGAGGGAGGGGAAGGAGGCAGAAGAGAAAGGGGAGGGAGATGGGGGAGAGGGAGAAAGCAGCGAGGGAGGAAGGAGGGTGGCTTGCCCAAGTCCACAGCTAGGAAAGGACAGGAAAGGGACGGAACCCGCTCTCTCTGCTGGTCCTGCGGTGTTCCTGGCCCTGTCCAGGGGACCCCTGGTGAGGATGGACGGGCTGCTCCGCCGACACCAGTCACCTCAGCCACCTGAGAGCCTTGGGCCACACGTCCTCCTCCTTGGTGACCTCCAGCCTAATCATTGCCGATTCCAATGAACACAAACACACCGGTGGCTCTCTCCATGGGTGATGTCACCCCAGGCCATCTCCCTCAGTGGCCAGAACTCCTGAGGTGCTCCGGGCCCTTCCTGCGTTCCTCAGGCTCCCAGGTGGACCATGGGACGTCTGTGGCAGGCTGAGCGCACGGGCAAAGGCATCGCCCCTGCTGGAGGACGCACGGGGGGGGGGGGTGTCAGAGCCTCGGTTCCGGTTCTGTGCAGTCCCCGACCCTCCTGCTGAGACTGCAGAGTTCCTCACCTCTGAGCCTCTGCTTCTCCATCTCTGAAATGGGCGGGTAATGATCTGACCTGGGGGGGGATGTGAGCAGCAATTAGGGGGCCTGGTCTGTGCACTTCTATCGGGAAGCCAAATGCACCCCAAGATTGTCTGGGGGCTGGCGGGCACAGGGGCAGCCTGCAGCTGTCAATCACTTCATACAAGGGGCTCATGGGTAGGGGTCCCTTGGAAGAAGAGGGAGAATGGGATGGGGACATGGGTGAGGGTGTCCATGAGGAGGGAGCCCCTGGGGGGCAGGCAGCGCTGCCCGCAGAGGAACCTCTACCCTACTTTTTTGGGGTTTTTTTTGGTACCAGGAGTTAAGCACAGGGACAATTAACTGGGGAGACACATTCCCAGTCCTTTTTTATATTTTATTTTGAGACAGAGTCTCACCAAGTTGCTGAGGGCCTTGCTAAGTTGCTGAGGCTGTCCTGAACTTGCAATCCTCCTGCCTCAGCCTCCCCAGCCACTGGGATGACGGGCGTGTGCCACCGCGGTCAGCCCTCTACCCCACTTCTGCAGGCGGCCCACACCATGGCCAGGGTGGCCGGGAGTTTCAGAAAACAGTTTCTTGGCTTTACTCCACATTCTTGCAAAGGACTCTGGCCACTGTGGCCAGGCCCTCTTGGTGACTTCAGAGAAATGACACAGAAGAGAAGAGGGTGGCCCAAGAGAAGCCTGGGGCTGGCGATGAGGGAGCTGGGCTGTGAGCTCGGGAAGACAGTCACTCGGAGACCTTCCCGGTGGGGCTGGAGTCCCGCAGGCCACCAGGCCCATGGGCAGTCGGGTGGGTGCGGTCCGGGCGACCTGCTTCTGCCCATAGCTGGCGATGGCTGGAGAGATGCTGGGCAGGGGCGGGGAAGGCCCCACCTGCGGAGCCCAGCTCCAGCTGGGGCTCGCCCACTGCCCTGCCCCAGACCTGGGCCCAGGCAGAAGGCACGCCCAGGGGACCCCAGCAAGTCCTTATAAAGTGAAAACTCTGGGCAAGGAGCTGCCTGCTCACTGCGAAGGTATTTTCTTTTCATCTCTTTTCAGCAAAACTTTCCCCGCGGGGAGGTGAGGTCATCGCTGGTGAAGGTTCTGCCTTGAGGTCATTTCCTTGGAATTCTTTGCTTCTGTTGAACCTGCCAAACCTCCACGGGAGCTGGCCCAGCAGCCAAGGTCACCGGCGGAGTGAGAGGCCTAGGTCCAACCCGGGCTCCACCCCCTCTCACTGCAGGACCTTGACCGGGGCGTGTCCCATCACTGGGCCTCGTCTCTCTGCTTGCCCCACATAAGTCACCGCTTCCCAAAGGCTTCGAAAGAAACACGCGGCCCTGCTCTCACCCCTGACCAACGCGGCCTGGAGAACGTGCTGGCCCGTGGCAACGGTGGCAAGGGAACAGATGCTTGCACACACACGTGTGCACATGCAGATATGATCAAGCGGCACACATGCATGTGCCCGTGCACATGCTCATGACACACAACGCACACGCATGCACACACACACTGCCCTATCACTTCTAGGGCAGAAGACAGACATTAGCCAGGGACCCCTAACTGCAGAGGGAGTAGAGCCGTGATAGGGGCTGGGCTCTCGGGTGCCCTGAGAGCCTGTAAGGGGTCAGTCCTGGGTGGGCAGGAGTGGGACAGGGCAGCTACCCCAAGGAGCAAGGGCCACCTGGGATACGGAGGAGATGGTCCAGCCTCGCCCAGGCAGGGAGGAGCGGTAGGCGATCCCCTGCAGAACTGGGGCTTGCCCAGGCCAGCAGGAGGCCCGCCCACCCAGAGCACAGGACAGGGGTGAGAGGGAGCCGGTCACAGGGTGGTGGGTGCAGGGGTGAGCA
The DNA here is from genome assembly GCA_020662805.1 of Glaucomys volans. Taxonomy (NCBI): domain Eukaryota; kingdom Metazoa; phylum Chordata; class Mammalia; order Rodentia; family Sciuridae; genus Glaucomys; species Glaucomys volans. The sequence goes on along the minus strand of JAJEJO010000599.1, from coordinate 649,537 downwards.
CTGAGCTCGCAGCCCCGGGGCAGTTTCCCGCCCCGAGGTTCCAGGTGGCAGCTCCCCAGTGTGACCACGTGGCTCCACAGGGAACATTATGAGACACCAATGGATTAAACTTAATTTGGGGCCAAAGGGGACACGACCATACGCCCAGTTATGGTGTGGACAACAGGAGTGGGTCCCACAACGCTGGTAACTGAGCATTTTCCATCCATTCATTTTATTGTATTTTTTCTGTGATCCACACGACCACGATGTGGCTTTGGTGACCTGAGAACGTCAGCTGGTGGACAGAGCCGCCGATTCCACAGGAGGCCAGTCTGGGTGCAGCTTAGCCAGCACTCGCCTCCCCAGACTCCAGGTCCAGAAGGCCACCAGGTGGTAGCTGGCAGGGGACGGGAAGCAGGGGACAGGGCGCAGTGGGCACGCTGGGCGGTGGCTGGAGAATAGATACCACAGCCATGGTTCAGGCCACACTGGACTTATAAAGAATATGCAAGGAGTGGCCTCCTACAGAACATCCCTGACCACTAGTCCCCTGTGGTCCTGAGCCAGTGGTGACAGAATTCAGAGGCATCTCTCCTGCCTCACATGCCTAGCCTGGCATCTGGCACAAGGAGGCCAAATTTTTATGAAAATACGCACAGAAAGATGAAAAGGGGGGACGGAGGGGTGATGGGCTTGCGACAGGAGCCCTGCTATATGGCCAGGCCGCTTCCATTGCCAGCTCAGCTTCCAGGAATTTTAAATACCTTTAAGGTTTCTTTAAAACCATCGAGGTTTACGGGAGGGGTGACTGAGAGATCTCAGGCCTCTAAGGAGACTGAACTGCAAGGACGGAAGGGAAATGCTTCCCTTGTCTCAATTTAGTCCTTGCAAGAAGCCTGGGCACCCAGAATCACCCCTGGGCACAGGGAGAGGGAGGGACGGAGGGACGGAGGGCAAGAAGAGGAGAAGGGAAGTCACAAAGCGTCTCTGAGCTCTGAGCCCCAGGAGCAGCAGGGGAGGCATCTGAGATCCTGGATCACAGTCACCGTGACATCACAGCTTCAGGACCAAGGGCTCCAAAAGCAGCGAAGCCTATGATCCATGGTGGACCCTCCGGGACCAACAGGGGCAGGCAGCTGGCCTCCAGGACAGGGCTGACTTCCAATCCCAGCTGCGCTGCCTTCTCACCGGGGAAGCTCCCTCTGTGCTCGAGCCTCAGTTCTCTGGACTGAGAAGTGGGCCAGCAGGAGTGTGCAGAGCTGAGTGGGCACTGATGAGATGGCAGCCAGTCCCCGGGGGGAGTCACTCGGGCTGGGAGCACCGGGAAGAGTCCTTGGGGTGACTGGCACGAGTCCTTAGAGGTTGGGCAGGAAAACCCAGGTGAAGGTGTGGGGCGGGGGCGCCAAGTGCCCACACTCACCGGGTGGCCTCTGGTGACAGTGGTGAGGGGCTGCTTCCTGTTCTCTCTGAACGTGACTGACTTTCGTTTTTTGGAACTGGGGATTGAACCCAGGGGCACTCCACCACTGAGCCACATCCCCAGCCCTATTTTGTATTTTACTTAGAGATAGGGTCTCACTGAGTTGCTTAGGGCTTCGCTAAGTTGCTGAGGCTGGCTTTCAACTCACAATCCTGCCTCAGCCTCCCAAGTGCTGGGATTACAGGCGTGCGCCACGGCGCCTGGCTGTGACTGACTTTTAAAAGAGGGCCCACCCTCAGCCGCTCCATGCTCCAAACCACCTGCCTCTGTTGACTCAAACTCCAGACAAGCCTGGGGTTCGAGAAAGGGTACCAGGAAGTGATGGCCCCTGCTTCACTGGAAACCCATGGGGACATCCGCACGCCACTAGGGACAGGACAGCAGAAGCTGAGGAAAGGCTGTCATGGAACTGCAGATTCCAGCTGAGGAGCGGAGAGAGATGGGGCAAGGAGAAGGCCAAGTCTACAAAACACAAACACCAGGCCTGGTGCAGGGACCCCCTACGTCCTTGGCCGGTGCTTACAACCACTGAAATCTACCGAAGGCCACAGCCGTCACCATCTGGAAGCTTTCCCCAGCAGCCGTTCTGTCCTAAGATGGAAAGACGTCTGACACAGCTATCGGGAGACTTAAAAGTTCACACTTTGTAGCCGGGTGCGGTGGTGCACGCCTGTAATCCCAGGGACTCGGGAGCCTGAGGCAGGAGGATGCAAGTTCAAAGCCAGCCTCAACAAAGGCAAGGCCCTAAGCAACTCAGTGAGACCCTGTCTCTGAATAAAATACAAAGTAGGGCTTTTTTGTATTTGGTTGAGTGCCCCTGAGTTCAATCCCCAGCACCAAAAAGAAAAAAAAAAAATCACACTTTTGACCTAATCCTCTCCCCATTATAGGCTTCTTTCCTAAAAAACAACATCTACGCTTTTGACAAATAGCTTCACCACACAGATCTTCACAGAGAGCTACACACAGAAGAAATTAAATCCACAGTAGAACAGACAGAATTCATTGTAAGTGCTCCTATTTCCAGCTTGGGAGGCTTTCTAATCAAGACCTGCTGAAACTTTGTGATAAAAATCCTCAGCGAGAGCACATACGTATTTATACTGACTGAATCTGCAGCTTCCAGTGATGTCTCCGCACGGAGCTGATTTCACCCTGCCCTGCATTCTATTCAGTTGCTTCCCTGTCTCTGCCCTAGCCTGGAAGCTCCCAGAGGACCACAGCAGGGAATTTGTCACCCCATTGAAAGAAAGCATGATAATTCATTTTTTTGTTGTTACTATAACCAAATAACCTGAAGCTGGGTACTTACAAAGGAAAAAGGGTTAGTTGAAACTCCAAGGTCTGACAGTCCCACTGGTTTGGCTTCTGGTGACCAGAAGCCCCTGTTTCCTGGCAGGGACAGGTGTGAGAGGGTTAGACCACATGGCAAAACAGGAAACCCCTGCAGCGGGGAGGGGTGGGCTCACACCTTTCATAACAACCCCTGGCAGGCACTAACTTGGGCCCCTTAGGAACCACCGTGACCCCATGATGACCTGGCTTCCTGCGAGGCTGCACATGAACCCTGAGGGTCAGAAGATCCCAGAAAGAACGGGAGATGAGCGGATCCCTGGAGAGTCCAAGCGGCTCATTTAAAAATAATAATAACGGCTCCCGTTCGTGGGCAGAGGCGCATCCTGAGCCGCATCTTCACACCTGTCGCCCAACCCTCACACTGTGATGCTGAGCCACACAGGGCAGCTAAGGTCCTGTTGCCAAGGTGATCCCTGAGACAGCGCTTTGGCGTCACCAGGGTCCCTTCAAACCCAGGCAGAGCCTGCGGGGGGGGGGGCAGCAGTCTCTACTTTCCCAGCCCCTGATGAGGGTGGGCCACCCCAGACATGGGAAGGGGGGGAGCCTGGGAGTCGTGCTCCATCCTCCCCCGTCCACCTGAGGCCACCAGAACGAGCCCGCAGTCCCATGAAGTCACATCAGCTGACCAGCTCAGGAAGGGGAACACCCCAGAGGAGGCAGGAGAGGAAGGCGTGCCGTTCTGGGCTTCTGAGAGGTTGGGGTCAAAGCCAAATGAAGGGCCACCTGAGAGGCTCAGAGCAGAGCCACAGGAAAAGGGATCAGCACCATCTAGACTGCAAAGTGGATCCAAAGCCCGCTTCCTTGGCAACGGGATGCAACCCTGTTAAGATAGATGTGGAGGCTGTGTCCAGAAGGCCCGGACCTGAACCTGCCCTGGGCTGGAGATCAGGGCTGTTTCTCTGTCCCAGCAACTGGGATCCTCAGGGCAAGACGGGGACTTCGTTCCAGTTCCCACTGACCAGACTTCAAAGAACCAGGCTCCCGGTCACCCATGAATCACCGGAGAGGACAGTTTCTTAGTGAACAGAGAGCAGCTGCCCCTGGAAGGAGTGGGTTGCTACGACGTGTTACACTGCAGCGTGACCTTGGGAGCAACACGGTTTCCTAGTAACCTTATAGGTGGCCCTGTCCATGGCTGTCACTCCAGACGGACCAACAGCAGCCCCACCGGTCCTTCCTCAGTCCAGGCTAATTTTCACTTTGTCAGCGTGAAAGAGTCAAATGGGTCAATGTTCATAAAGTGCTTAGCGCTATGCCTGGCAAACAAACTATGATTTTATATCAAATAAAACATATGCCCCATTTGTGTACAGTGAATCAAAATGCAGTCTGCAAAATAAAGAGCAAATAAATAAATTTTAAAAAATAAAGGTTGTCATAGCCATGAAAATCTAATACCGAAAAAAAGAATAACCATCACAAAGATTATTGAGACAACTAGAGCCATTTAATTCTACTGTAGGTTATAATGTGTATCAAAGTTCCAGTTTGTGATTTTGATCACTGTCGTGTGATTGTGTAAGAGAGCTTCTTTTTAGGAAATGCACAGGGAATCATCTATAGCTAAAGACTCATAATATCTGAAAGCTACCTTCAAATGGTTTAGAGAAAAGTAAAGAGTAGGAGAGCAAATGACAAAGCAAAGAAAATGGAATATTGACATCTGGTGAATGTGTGTAAATGGAAGAGAGGTATTTTGCTATTCTTGTTACTTTTCTGAAAGTTCAAAATTACACTGAATTAAAAATGTGTAAGCCAGGTGCAGTGGCACACGCCTGTAATCCCAGCACTTGGGAGGCTGAGACAGGAGGATCGCGAGTTCAAAGCCAGCCTCAGCAACTTAGAGAGGCCCTAAGCAACTCAGTGAGACCCTGTCTCTAAATAAAATATAAAATAGGGCTGTGGATGTGACTCAGTGGCCGAGTGTCCCTGAGTTCAATCCCCAGTTTAAATTTCATATTACGTTTAGAACATTCAATAAGTCTTTTTTTTTTTGGTACTGGGGATTGAACCCAGGGGCACTCCACCACTGAGCCACATCCCCAGCCCTATTTTGCATTTTATTTAGAGACAGGGTCTCACTGAGTTGCTTAGGGCCTCGCTAAGTTGCTGAGGCTGGCTTTGAACTCGCGATCCTCCTGCCTCAGCCTCCCAAGTGCTGGGATTACAGGCGTGCGCCACCGCGCCCAGCTTCAATAAGTCTATTTTAAAGACTCAGAAAAGAGTATGTACTTCACAATGCTGTTGTAACAAATTTAGTAGCTTAAAACAACCCAGATGCATGCCTTTTCCAAATAAATAGACAGATAGATAAAACATCTGGAATACTGCCTTATTAAAATGAACATAAACGTCCACTAATTAAGCACATAGGGCTCTGGTTAGATAGACAAAAGGGAGAAAGGTCTCCTTCTTTCTTTTCCCCCAAGCAAGGCTGTGGAACTAGAAGCATCTCAGGCTTCTGATCGCGGTCATCAAAAGGCGGGATTGAGAAAGACCGTGGGTTCCGATGGCAGGCGTGTCCAGGCGAGGGAGAGGCATTTGCTGAGTGCTGATGTTATGCCTGGCTTATCTACCCACAGGTCAAGGACTGTTACCCCATTGCTATGAAGGGCAGTTGAGGTGCTTGCCTTAATTTGCCTCGCTGACCAGCAACTGAGCCAGGATTCCAGGCCGGCCACAGCTGAGCCCATAAACATGCACAAATCATTTTCCTTTAGGAATCCGGAATAGAGGAAATACAACAAAATAGCTTTTAAAATTTCTTGTCATGCCAAATTCCTCTCCACAATTAAAACTCACAGTGGTAGAGCACTTGCCTAGGGTGTTTGAGGCCCTGGGTCTGTTCCCCAGCACTGCAAACAACAACAAACCTCAATGATAAATCTCCCTCCCAAAAAACATATGTGAAATGATAATGGTATAATAGTCATCGTCATCATTCTTTATACTTTCAAAAATGGGAAATAACCTAAATGCCAAGCAGTAGAACATGATTATATCATAATATATCCATATGTTGGAATATTATGCAACCATTACAAATGATATTTAAGTATATGGTGATCATAAAAGATGTTCATTATATGTCATTCACATATTCATACTATTTTGTGAAAAAAGATAGTTAAAAAGTATGTCATCTCAGAGTCAATGCAATCCCTATCAAAATCCCAACATTTTTTGCAGAATAGGAAAACCCATCCTGAAATTCATATTCATAAAACAACAGTCTTAGAAATCTGAAGGACAATATCAAGCATTCTAACATATGTATAATTGTAGCCCTGGAAGGAGAGAAAAGAGGAGCGGGAAGAAAAGTGTTTGAAGCACAATGGTCAAATCTTCCCAAATTTGGTGAAAACACTAACAGATGCAGGAAGCTCAACAAGAAAGAGAATCATACTTAAATATATCACAGTAAAACTACTAAAAGACAAAGGAAAAGTTTTGAAAGCAACAGCAGAAAAATGTTGCATTTCATATAAAAGAACAATGATATGAGAAGCAGCCAAGTCCTCACTAGAACCAATGGAGGTGAGAAGACACTGGAGGGTCCTATTCCAGTGCTGGAAAAAAAATCTTGTCAATAAAAATTTGTCTATTCAGTAAATCTGACCTTCAAGACAAAGGGGAAGTAAAGACATTTATGGATACAGAAAAACTAAGAAAATTTATTATGGGCAGAACTACATTATAATAAAAACTAAATGAAAACTTCAAAGAGAAATGAAACCTGATGGTAATCCAGATCCATTGGTTGGAATCCATAAACATGTGATTTTTGCTTTGTTTTGTTTTCTTAATTTCTTAAAAAGAGTTGATGACCTGCATCACTGGGTTTATGGTGTATGTGGATGCCACACATACAATCACAATAGTGCGAAGGAGAGGTGTAATTGAACTACGCTGGTGAAAGTTAGTCCTTGATAAGTTGAAGTCATTGTGATGAAACTCAGGTATATTGCATTGTCCAGAGAAGTCACTAAAACCCCACAAAAATATCAAAAAAGAAAATTTGAAGGTCACATTTAAGAAAATTTGCTTAACACAAAAGAAGGCAGCAAGGCAGTGGCTGAGTTACACTGCTCTGTTGTGTACATGTTTGAATACGCAGCAACAAATCCATTTACACAATATAATGCACCAAAAAAATGTGGGTAGAGGAAAAAGAAATCAGAAGAGGTGAAAGAGGAACAACAAAAAGAAAGTAGAAAACAAACAGCAAAATTTCAGACCAATTCCAGCCATGTCAATAACTACATTAAATGTGAACTAACTAAACCTCCCATCAAAAGGCATGGATGCTTCAGACTGGATTAAAAGCAAGTTCCAATTATATTCTGTCTACAAGGAAGTAAAAGAATGTAAAAGAATGGACCATGCAAATAAAAGCATGAAAGAACAAGACAATACCAAAACAAAATTGACTTTAAGACCATTTCATAATGGAATATTTTATAATGATAAAAGAGTCAACACAGGGGCCGGGCGTGGTGGCGCATGCCTGTAATCTAAGCGACTTGGGAGGCTGAGTCAGGAGGATCTCGAGTTCAAAGCCAGCCTCAGCAACTTAGTGAGGCCCTAAGCAACTCAGTGAGACCCTGTCTCTAAATAAAATACAAAATAGGGCTGCGGACGTGGCTCAGTGGTGGAGTGCCCCTGGGTTCAATCCCTGGTTCCAAAAAAAAAAAAAAAAGGAACAATAAGTGTATATGCACATATGATAATGGCCCAAAATATATGAAGATTAAAAAATTCCTCTTAGTAATTGATAGAAAAAGTGTCAGAAAATGAAAGATACAAGTTATTGGAACAATACTTGATATAATTGATATTTATAAAACTCTACCTGACAAAGAGTAGAATATAATTCTTTCAAAGTATACAAGGCACCTTCACAAGATAGGTCATGTTCTGGGTCAAAAATAGGTCTCAAAGCATTTGAAAGAACTGAAAACATGCAGCTTATATCACTTAAACACAAAACAATTAAGTTTGAAATTAATAGCAAAAAGAAATATGGAAATCCCCCAAACTTGTGGAAATTAAACTGTATACTTCTAGATAAATAATGGCTAAAAGAAAAAAAATCACAAAAGAATTCAGAAAAATATTTTAACCTAAAAACTCATACTGAAATTTTCAGGATTTAAGTACAGCAGTGCCTAGTGGGAAGTTCATATCTTTTAATGCTAGTACTATATTAAAAAAGAAAGGAATCAAAGGAATCAAAGTATCCACTTAGGAGTGGAAAATCAGCCCTGAAGTAGGTACAAGAAAGGAAGTAAGAAGAGCAGAAACTAACAAAATAGAAAAGAAATAATTAAGAACATCCACGAAATTTAAGCTCACTCTTTGTAAAGACAAAATAAAATTAATAAAGGTTTAGCTAGATTGATTTTTTAAAAAATGAAAGAAATAAGTCACAATTCACCCCTACGAGGAATGAAATGGGGCATCACTACAGATCCTACAGACAGGAAGAGGATCATCAGGACGACGTCCACTTCCAGCCAAAATGAAATAACAGGGACACGATTCACTCTCCTACTTGAAACAACTGAGAATGCAGACAGAACATGGTGAACATGCATTTTCAGACATCAGATAACAGGCAGCAAACTTCCATGATCCCTGAGGGACAGAAAGTCAATGATGTCAGCCCTGCAGTTACTCCAGCTCCCTGCCTTGCATGAGTGGCCCGGAGGGGGAGCCCAGGTGGGCCCAGCAGACCCTGAGTTGAAGAAACTGTCGAGCATCCAGGGAGACTGCCGGGTTCAATCTGGAATGCCCCAAAGGCCTCATGTTGACATCTGGGTCCCCAGCTTGGCACTATCGGGAGGTGGGAGAACCTTTACGAGGTGGGGCCTGGTGGAAGGAAGTGAGGTCATTGGGGCGTGTCCTGGAAGGGGATTGTGGGATCATGCACCCTCTTCCCTCTTCCTCTTCTTCCTTTCCAGTCATGCCGTGAGTGGTTTCGCTTTACCATCTTGCTTCCACCTTGATGTGCTGCCCCACCACCAAGGGCCTCAGGGGAACAGGTCCATCAGATCATGAACTGGAATCTCCAAAACTTTGAGCCAAAAATATCCCTTTTCTCTTTCTAAATTGATTGTTTTCAGGTATTTCTTACAGTAACAGAAAGCTGACTAACACAGAGATTAAGTTGGCAAGAGTTGCAGGGCAGTGTACTGAAGAGAGAGTTGAGTAGAGAAAGAACCCCAAGAACTCTGCTTTGAGTCCCTGGAAAACATGCCTCAGAATATTGACCGGTACAGGAGTGTGGGAAACCCACCTCAGACCATGGGTAGAGCCACCCTAATGGATGAGAGGGAACAGTCACCAGAGATCACACAAGCCAGAAAGAGCCCCTTTCTATCTCCAGACTGGAAAAACTCATCATTGGTAGGTCATTGGGTAGGATTCAGACGGGTCCTGGTAATCATTCTCTTCTCATTCCATTTTACAAACCATAAAAGCAAGACCAAAAGAACTGGACTTCTTTCCAAGTCGCTTAACTGTTTTGGATGGAAGAGCTCAAGAATGTTTATGGGAGGCTATGATCTGAATGTTTATGGGAGGCTATGATCTGAATATGGTTGAGTGTGTCCCCCAAAGATTCACATGTCAGAAGCCCAAGAACATCCCCCACGTGGTGGAGCTGATAGGTGGTGGAAACAAAGAGGTATGGCCCAGAGGAAGGGGATGGGTCTTTAAGAGGGGTTCCCACCTTTCTCACAGGAGTGCATTCTTGCTCTCCTGGGAGCTCCCCCAAGATCAGGTTGTCATAAAAGAGCAAAACTGGACCCTCCCCTGACTGTTTCTTGCTTCCCTATTCACTCATGCACACGGTCCCTCTGCACATGGAAGGCTCCCTTCCCACTTCCCCACCACACTGTGACACATCCAGGTGACCCTCTCTAGGACACCAGCACCATGATGTTCAGACCTTTCAGTCACCAGGATTGTGAGCCAAATAAGCCCTTTTCATGATAAAGTTCTCAACCCCAGGTATTTTGTTCCAGCAACGCAAAATGGAGTAAGATACAGGAGTACAAAATATTTAGCAACCAACAAAGCAAAATTTGCAGCTGAAAGATCACAGGGCATGCTAAATGCAGGAGAATGCCGTCACAATGAGGGAAACACAGTGAATTCAGTGGACCCAGAATTGACACAGATCTAGATGCAGCAGATAATGGCATTAAAACATGTGGTAGAGCTGGGGTGTAGCTCAGTGGTAGAGTGCTGGCCCCTCATGTGTGAGGACCTGGCTTTGACCTCCAGGACTACAAACATAAATAAAATTAAATAAAACATGTAACTGAATCTCCTGTGCTTGAAAACTAAAGGAACGATTAAAATGACTAGGTAATGATTAGAAAAGACCCAAATCAAAATTTAGGAGAGCTGGACGCGGTGGCGCAGGCCTGTAATCCCAGCACTTGGGAGGCTGAGGCAGGAGGATCACGAGTTCAAAGCCAGCCTCAGCAACTTAGTGAGGCCCTAAGCAACTCAGTGAGACCCTGTCTCTAAATAAAACACAAAATAGGGCTGGGGATGTGGCTCGGTGGTGGAGTGCCCCTGGGTTCAATCCCTGGTTCAAAAAAAAAAAAAAAATCTAGGAGGTGTAAACGGTAATGGACTGTCCAAAGGGACATGAGGAAAGTTTTTGGGGATGAATCTGTTCATCATCTGTGATGATGGGTTCACAGGTGCATGTGTGTGCGTGTGTGTCTGTGTGTGTGTGCCCGCGCTGGAGAAAACTATACAACTGTACCCTTTGAACTTATGTATTTTACTGTATGTTAATTATATCTCATTTAAACCATTACAAAATAAATATAAATAAGAAAACATGACAAACACCTTTTTGCCAACGAACTTGCAAATATGGAGGAAGTAGACAAATATCTTAAAAGATGAAAAATACTGACTCATAAGACCCAGAAGATGTAAATGAAATCACATCAAGTGAATAAAATTGAATTCATAATTTTAAACTTTTCCACAAAGAAAAATCCAGGCCCTGATGGCTTCATGGGTGAATCCTACCCAATATGTAAGGGGGAAATACTACAGACCCTACAGAAACTCAAAAATACGCAGGAAGAAGCGTTTCCCAGTTCATCATCCTGATACCAAAGCCAAAGAGATCACAAGAGAGAAAACCACAGATCAGCATTCCTCACAAACGTGGAGATGAAGTTCCGGACAAATATTAGCAAACCAAACCCAGCGGTCAGCACAGAGGGTGACACCTCATGGCCCAGCACGATCAAGGCCGAGTGGCATTCAGCCACTGGCTCATGCGCTACTCCACACTGTCAGGCAGAGGGGAAGCCACACTGAGGGGTCAGGAGAAAAATCACCTGACAACATTCGACACGGCTTCCTGAGAAAAACTCAGCAAACCAGGAATGGGAGGAAACGTCCTCCACCTGGTGAAGATGTCCATGATGAATGGACAGGCATGGACAGGAGACCCGCCAGGAGGCGGGACCAGAAAGCAAAGCAGGTGACCACACCCATGGGGCCTGTCCCCTTTCTGTGGCCACCAGAGAGGCAACTCAGCCGGCTTTCTAGCTTTTTTGGGGGGGTGGGGGTGCTGGGGATTGAACCCAGGGCCTTGTGCTGCGAGGCAGGCACTCTACCAACTGAGCTACGTCCCCAGCCCTCAGCCAGCTTTCTAGAAAGCGCTCTGTGTGACCGTCCAGTCATTCTTGTCCTAAACACAGGTTGGGCATGGCTTCTCTGAAACGCCCAGGACCGGCAGTGTTTGGGATTTCCGATTTTTTACATGTTATAATTTGTGCTTATGTATCACGAAATACCTTGGGGATGGGACCCAGGTCCAGCCACGGAATTCCACTGCCGTCCCACACACCTCCACACAGGATCAGAGGGATTGTGTCTTGACCGGGACCTGTGACATGAGATCAGGTGTGACGCTTTCCATGCATGGCGCCCTGTCCGTGCTCCGACAGTGGAGCTTCCTGTCCTTGGGACTCGGGGGTCACATCCACCTCAGGAGCTGGTAACACATCCACGTGGAGACATGTACACGAACATCACAGCGACATTATTTATACAATTAAAAAATGGTGCAAATCGCCAGCGCACGGAACAGCCCTCGACCCGTCACACCCTGGGAGAGAAGCGCGACTCCAGTGCCCACACGCTGTCCCGTCTCACTGTGTGAAGTTCCAGAAAACAGCAGATGCCCAGTTTCCTGGGACCCGAGAGAGACCACGGAGGGACGGGCGGGCGCTCAGGGGGCGCAGGCAGCGCCCCTCGACTGCACCCCGCACACCTGCTGAAGCTCCCTGAGCTGGGCTGAGGACGGGCCACCTTCCCACCTGCGAGTCACACCTCGGGAGCCCTGTAAAGAGGACGGGGACAAGGGAGCCTGGCAGAGCCGGGAGCTGCGGGCATGGCCGCTGCGCTGACCTACATTCACGTCTGGTTTGACATCAAGGGCTGCCCGCTGCCAACCTTCCAGGCGAGGTTGGCCGGGAAGATGGGCTTCCATGGAGACGGGGCCGCCGCTCCGGCCGGGCAGAAGGGCATGTGACCCAGTGTTGCAGAGAAGGCCGGGGCTCCCCGGGAGCTCCTCACCCTGTGGGCACACTGACCGGGGAGCCGCCTCCCGGGAAGCGAGGTGCCAGAGGGGCCCAGCCTCCCGGGGGCTGAGATCACGGGGACACGGTGCCATCGGCCTCACTTTCCATCACAGTCTCTCTGTCCCTTTTCTTCCTGTCCACCAGAGTGCCAGGTGGCTGTCATTTCTTTTTTAATTAAAGTGAATCTAATTCGGTCTTGCCTAGGGAGTGTCCTGATACCTTCGAGAATAATTAGGATCTCCCTGGGGTGTTGCAAAACCTGGGTTGGGTGTCTGATCTAAACTCTGAGGGCGGCTCTGGTGACCAGCCCCCGATGCCCATCTGATCTCAGTGGTCTGGGGGGGGCAGGGTAGCAGCGAGAAGGTCAGGGCTCCAGGTGGAGGAGACCACCCAGTGCAAGGCCCAGCCATGGGACCCAGAGTGTGCAAGGAACTGTCCAGAAGCCCTGGCTGACCAGAGCCCAGTTAGCAACTATCCCAGGGAGCCACTGAGGGGTGGGGTGTCGCCTACTGTTTCCAAGGGCGGGGCCAAGCCTGCAATGTTATGTCACTCGCCAGCGCCCTAATCAGCCAAAGGGCGTTACTTCACCTGCTCCATCAGCAACCCCTGGAGGGCGAGCCTGGCTGGTCAGAGTTTCCTTATAGGCCTGGAAAAGAGACAACAAGTGTTTATTGCAAGCCTACTGTTTACTTTATGGGCAATGTATATGCACTCAGTTCACACACACGTATATATGGAAACTAATTTCATTGTCCCCATTGTTGGACAAGGAGACAGGTCCAGAGAGGTGAAGTGATTTGCCCAAGATCACACAGCAACAGAAGTAGGTTTCAAACCATGGTCTGTTTTGCCAAAACCCCAGCTCAAAAATCTCTAGGAGGAACCGGCCTGCTCATTCGGCTCATTTCCTAAGCCCCAGCACTCAGGAGGGGCCTAGCAGCCTGGCTTCCTGCCTCAGTTGTCCTGGGTGCTAGGAAAGTCAGATTATCTCAGGGATGACTAATGCCCAAGAGATGTACTGAAAGTGACTAACAGGAAGGGGTGTCCCTTGGCCTCGCCACCCCTGCCCCACACAGTAGTTTCCCAATTCCCTCCGCTGGTCTGGACGAGTCTGGGGAGGGAGCTTTGGCCTGTGGATGGCAACAGCCTGCCTGCCCCATACCTCCTGACCCAGGCAGGCTGCTCATGTGTCCACCATCACCGCTCCATCCCCAGGGTTGTAGCCCAGCCCTGGCCTGGCACATGACTCCTTGCCCTCTAGTGTTACCCTGAACCTTCTGCCCCAAACCCTGTCTGAGTCCCAGCTCACTGAGCCCGGGATGTGCTGGTCCCTCCCTGACATCCCACCCTGTTTTCCATGGTTGACACTGGACTCCAAGTCTTCAGACAGGCCCCTTCTTGGTCACCAAACCAGCTTTGATAACCCTGGTTTGGGGGACTCAGCGTGCCATTCACTGGGTCCAGCCTGGGGTGCCTGGCGTGTTGAATCACCTGCCTGAAGGTCTTTCCTGGCTCCCAGGGGGTTGCAGGGTCCTTGGAGGACACTCCACCCACTTCCGGCAAAGCCAGAGCCCTGGTCGGTGACCCCTCCTCCTTGAGCAGGTCCCCGACCGCACTCAGGACAGTGGTCAAGGTGACTTGTTCCTGGCTCCTTTTGGATGTGAGTCTCTGGCACACAGAGTCGGTGTTCAGGGGAAGTTTGGAAGTGGAAGGGAGGGAGGGGTGAGGAGGAGGAAGGTCGGCCTAGCACAGCGCCCACCCTGGACCTGTGTACTGACCAGAGCAATGGCCCGGCTGCCTCTGCTTGCTAAGGGAGCTGACGCCCTGCCAACAGGGACACATTGTGCCGTTTGGTTATTACGGCTGTCACGCACGCCAGTGCTCAGTTGTTCTAGACCAAAGGGTGGCAAAAGCTTCCCTGGCAAGGGCCTAAATAATTCAGGCTCTGGATCACGCGCCTGGCACAGCACATTCTTCTGCTGTTGGTGGTTTTTACAGCCCTTTAAAAACATGAAAGCCATTCCTTGCTCAGGGGCCAAAGGCAAACACGCCTTGGCCTGCACTTGTCCCGCAGGTCACACACGCGGGCCCTCAGTGACAATCCGAAAAAACACAAACGAGAGGGTAAGGGCGGCAGCAAAGCCCTCCTCCAGAAGTCGCGTCTCTGGACGGGTTCTACCCACGCGGACCGGGGCCGGCTCCCAGCTACTGAAGGTGGATCGGGGACACGGGCTTCACTGACCGCAGCGAGGGAGCCTCATGATTTCCTGCGCTTCTTTCCCAAGGGTGGAAGTCACGCCTCAGTCCTGGCCGGGTGTTCACAGGCGAGGACGACAGAGCCTAGTGACCAGGACAACCCCAGGCCCGGCCCCTCTGCGGGCCTCTGATGCTGGGCTCCCTCCACAGGGCGAGGGGGCCCAGATCCTGCAGTGCAGACGGACGGCGCCCACGGCTGAGGGTGCTCAGCCACGCTCACCCCTGGATCGGAGCCCCTGATTCAGAAGCAGGGATGTGTGGGGTGTTGGCGGGACTCTGCGGTGTCCCACACGCAGGCTGCGACCGGCTTCCCTGTGAGCGCACAGTAGGGCAGGTGGGGCACAGTGGGGGGACACACTAGGTGAGCCAGCCTGCTAGGGGCCATCAGGGAGAAGTGGCCCTGCAGCCACAAACAGAAGGGCATGGGAGGCAAAGAAAGGACTCTCCCCCTCTGCCCAGGAGCCCCAAGCTCGCTGAGCCCAGCCTCTCCTCAGTCCTCTGCCCTAAAACTGAACCCAGACATGTCACTCTCCTCTTCAAATGTTTCTGTGGTCCCAAGTCTGGATCTGAGTGTGCAGCCTCCGCTGCCCAGGCCTGTTCCCACAGCCTCCTCCCACTCTGCTCCCCTAAGCCTGCCTCTGGGCCTTTGCACATGCTGTTCCCGCTGATTGACATCCCTCCCCTGATGGCTCTCAGTGCATCCAAACTTCACCCTCCCTGACCCCGGGCAGCAGGGTGCTCCCTCCTGGGTGCAACCACACAGGTCAGGACAAAGTCCGGGGCTTGGAAACGTGTGTGTCCACTCGCCCTGGTCCCATCGCCCTGGGTCAGCCTCATCTTCACATGCTGGTGCCCACTCTGGAGCCGGCCCAGAGTCAGCCTCTGGCCCTCAGGGGTTGGTTTAAGGCAAGGTGACAGGTGGGCCTGGGCCCCCTCCACCCACTGACCACCCGCCCAGGGTCCCAGCCCATGCGCCAGTCTGGGTGGAGCTGGGTGCAGTGGGAACCCGGCAGGGCAGGCAAGAAGGTGCTCGCCTGAGGACCAAGCCAAAGGTGACCTCACGCTGACTCAGCCTCCCAGGCACGCAGGTGGGGGCCGGGGGCGGGGCAGCCTGAACAGCAAGGTGCGCTGAGGGCCAGGGCAGGTGAGTCAGGGAGGGGGAGACGCCTTCCCTTCAAAGGGGAGCAGCCTCCTCTCACCTGCCCACTGAGCACATCCCTGCGAAAAACGAAAAGCAGCAGGAGGGACGGGCCCCAATCCTGCGGCTGGCACTTTTTCTGGGAGGTAATTAATGCTCATTTGGAAAGAATGATGACACCGTCAGGGAGGGAGCCAGAGCACAGCCCCAGGGGTGTGCCCGCCCCTCCGAGGGCCGACCAGCCCAGGACACAGCAGCCCTGCCGCCCCGGCCTGCAGAGGCTGTCGGGGGTCTGTCTGTGGAATGCACGACCCTCGGGTCACAGCAGAGCCACGTGCCAGCTGCCACGGCCCCAGGCTCCAGAGTGAGAGCTGGAAAGAGAAGGACGCCCAAAACAGCCACCCAGGGCAGCCTCCTGGACAGAGGGACAGATCAGCTGCCATTCCCGGCAGTGACGGCTCTGCAGGGCCAGCCGAGGACAAGGAGGGCCGGGGACAAGGATGGCCACAGCAACACAGCTGTGGCCCTCAGGTGGTGGCCAGGCTCCCACCCAGCCGGGAGGGGGTCAGGGTCCCACAGTCAGGTTGGGGACCTTGAATCCTCTGAGGCAGTCACAGGTGCTGAGAGTCCAGGTCACCTCCTGCCAGAGGGCTGTCTGGGGACAGGCAAGTTCACCTGCGGTGTCCACCACACCAAGTCAAACTGAGGCCTCTGAGCAGGGCTAGAGCCACAGCTGGACTGTCGCCCCCAGAAAAGGTGGACCCATTGGAGTCCTGGACCCCCCAGACCCGTGAGCCCGATCCTATTTGGAAATGGAGTGGTTGCAGGGGTGAGCGGGTCAGAACGGGGGCAGAGGAGTAGGGCAGGCCTGGAACTTCCTAAAACCAGGAAATGCGGACACAGGTGCCATTGAAGCAGATCACGAAGAGACCAGGGAGAAGAAGCCACCTGACAATGATGGGCAGGGGCGTCCCCAGCCCGGGACCTGCCTGGAGCCCTGAAGGTGGCACCCGCCACACCTTGCATTTGGGCCTCCGGTCCCCAGAACTGCGGAGGAGAATTCTGCGGCTCTGTTGCAGGAGACCCGCTCTGGCCAGTCCTGGCCCGCGGGTCTGGGGGCAACCTGCGCAGTCGTGGGGGCTCCCAGGCTCTGGGGGTTTAACGCTCTGCACTCTCTGTCGGGATTCTCCCTGTTGAAGCGCGGCCTCGCTCTGCGCAGGGCCCGCCAGCGACGCAGTGGGTCCTCTGTCACACCTCCCTGGCGAGCCTCCACCACAGGCCCAGGCAGCTCCCCAGCCACCAGGGCCCCTCAGCTCCAGACTGTGACCTCGGAGGGAGCTGCCCCAGCACGTGTGGGGTCCCGGCTCTGACTTGGCCTCCTGCCACCCTGGTTCTTCAAGGACCTCCTCAGGATGGGAGAGACTCCTGGGTGGCCTCGCTGATCCCAGATTTTCCCAGGTGGAGGCTAAACATTAGCGACTGCAAAGAAGGTGCTGCCAGGAGACTAGAGGCCAGCCCAGGGTCCCCAGAACCCCTCCGCCAACACCACCACTGCCCTGTGGGGCAGAGGGATCAGGGACTATGTACTTATTCTTTAAAAAATAACTCAAAGCCGGGCACGGTGGTGCACACCTGTAATCCAAGCGACTCGGGAGGCTGAGTCAGGAGGATCGCGAGTTCAAAGCCAGCCTCAGCAACTTAGCGAGGCCCTTAGCAACTCAGTGAGACCCTGTCTCTAAATAAAATAAACTCAATCCCCTGCAGGTGGCCGCCTTGCAGTGGGGGCTTGTGACCATCGCTGGGGATGGCCATCCCTCATGCCCAGTGGGCCATGAGCTGGCTCCTCTCCCTTGACCTGGGGGACAGGAGGAGAGGGGAGGAGAAGGGAGAGGGGCCTGTTCCTCTGGGCGGCTGCCACTCCAAAGGCAAGATGGCAGATGATCACATTAACTCCCTGCGACAAAGCCAGGGCCAGAGAGGGAGATAGAATCAAGCGGGGATAATTGAGGGCCACAGATAATCTCCAAACCTGGCCGCAGCAAACTCTCACCCTGCGGGCGGCCGGGCGGGAGCACCCTTCGGCACCCCCAGCTGGTGAGCAGGAAGGGAAACGGGATGGTCACACTGCGGGGTGGCAGCCCGGCACTGGGCCACCCCCTGGGCAGCTCTGGCACACAATGGCCCCCACGCCCAACTTCTGTCCCACCGCCCACCCAGCCCGCCTGCCCTAGGGCTCCGTTCCTCACAGGCAACCACTTCCTTCCCACCAGCCGACCCTTCCCTTCAAGCCAGAGCCTTGTGATTGAATGCTTGGCCTCTGTGCCTCTCGCCAGACCTGGTACAGAGGAGGAAGCACCACGTCCATCTGGGAGGGGAACACTCCGAGGAGACCAGAGAAGGAAGTGGAGGACCAGCGGGGAGGGCCAGGCAAGTGAAGGCCACGGTTCCACCCAGTGGTGGCTGGAGAGCTAGAGAGCATGGCCAGTTGCTAGTTAAGGAAGGAGTGAATGGACAGAGCCGATGACGATCTCAGGACCCAGTGGAGACACAAGTCCAAACTCATTTTGGAGGGAGAGAGATCCCTCCAAACTCATTTGGGTTGGAGAGAGATCCACAAAGTGCGGGGAGGGGGTGACTTTTGCCCTCTTCCGGTCCCTGATCTCAGCAACTTGGAATGCGCACAGCCCCCCTGGGGGCAGCAGACAGATAGTGACATTGATTGAGTAACCTCTGCTTGTTTGGGATCTATTCCTGGCACGGACCCCGCTGGCAACCAGGAGAGGATCAGCCAGCCGAGTCTGCAGCCCCAGCCCCCCAGGACTGCTCAGGCCAATCGGGAAAGGCGGTGGCTGCAGACGGACCTGGAAGAATTTCCAGCAAACCTCAGGAAATCAAGGTCTGCTTCACGGTCAAGGCCAGGCCTGGGAGCCTGGGAGCCAAGGGGACACGGTGGCTCATTGTCCCCTGCTCCCAATCCCAAGACAGTCGCGGTTTTATTTGGGTGCACTTCCTTCCAGCTTATTCCAGGTGTGATTTTTGGCAGAAGAAAGAGGGGAGGCCAGGGACCTCCAAGGAAGGCTGCTGCCCTGCCACCCGTCCCCCCCTGCAGGACTCCAGCTGAGCAGCGTATCCCTGCTGGCAGGGCTATGACCCTGCCCTGTGGGTCTCGGGGCACACGGGTGTGGGCAGTCCTCATGGGGGACTGGGGGACTCTGAGAAGGTGGGCAGGAGGGCTGCAGGCTGTCCAGGAACGCGGCCTCTGGGACATCCCACCAATGCCCCTCCTCCCACTCACGCATCGCTCACTAGGAGGTCCAACAGTCAGTCAGCAAACCTTTGGAGAGCCGGGGGAAGTAAGAGTGGGACACGAGGGTGTTCTTGAGCTGAAGAGGAGAACCGGGAGTGCTAGAGGCACGGGGAGCTGCTGGCTCCCTAAGGAGCCCTCAGGGTTCCCAGGGAACCAGGGCCCAGCCTCCAGACCCTGGGGGGGTGGGGTCCCTGGAAACCTTCAGAACAGGGCTTCCTGGGGACACTCCACAGAGAGGACTCCTCCATCAGCCCCGGAAATGCTGGGGAGAGGGATTCTACAGAAAGCTCCCCACAAGTGCCAAATGGCCAAGTTAGTTCCTTGAGAGGGGGACCCTGGCCCTGAGAGGGGACCCCGTCCCTGAGAGGGGGACCCTGGCCCACCTCATCAGGCCATGCACTTACTGAACCTGGCCATACAAAACACTTTCAAACTGGAAAATGCCCTAGACTCGAGGCCTCGGAAGGGAAGGCTGGGCCTCCCCCAGCATTGGAGGCCGGGCCTCCTCCATCGCCTTGTGGCTCCTGTTTGAACTACGCAGTCCCAGGAGACCCTGCCCCAGGGCTCCCTGTTGAACTCACCCCACTCAGGTGGATACCAACAGCCGCTTGCCTTCACGGCCGAGCTGACTCACCTGGGCCCTCTCTGCCTCACCAAGAGGATCCTCGCTGTGCTCTGACATCTGAGGTCACATTTTAGAACCATTTATTAAACCCCTTACTTTATATATTACCTACTGCATGCGGTAGCTTGGGCCTAACTTCATACTGAAGTGTAAATGACTTCACAAGGTTTTTCCAACCATGTTCTAAATTGACTAATAAAAGCCCTGCGTGCTGATGGTGAACGTGATGTTCCGTCTGACTCGAGCTCATTACCCTACGCATTACCTCATCTTCACCAGGTGCACGTGTGGCAAGATTTCAGATTTATCCTCTTAGCAATTTTCCAGAAAACAATACATTGCTATTAACCAGAGTCACTGCCGTCGTAAACCTGGTTTGGAAACAAGGTGTCATCTTGCAGTTAGAAAAGAACTCAGCGCTCTGGTTCTCAGCCTCGACCGCACAGGGGTCGCCTGGGAGCCTTGGAGCCCAGTGCCCGGCTGCCCCCCAGCCCAGTCAGAACCCCCGGACGGGGTCCAGGCAGATACAGAGCTGATCTCCCAGGTGGATCCACATTTCAAGAATGTTCTCCACCCACCTCCTTCCCCTGCAGGAATCACCATCTGTTCATTCACCATCCCTAAAGCACCTACTGGGTGCCTGAAAAAAGGCAAAATCTCTTGGTTTTCTAGCCTTTTCCCGAAAACTGCCAGGGACAGGGAAGTCACTGCCCCCTGGGCACATCTTTTCCCAGGAGCTGGTTCTTTGGTGGCATGTAGGAGTGAGAGGGGACGGGGAAGGGAAACAGACGGATTTGGCTGGGTCCTACTGTGTGCTGGCAATGGATCCTACTGTGTGCCAGCAATGGGTCCTACTGTGTGCCAGCAATGGGTCCTACTGTGTGCCGGCAATGGTGGGGAAACTTCACATGCTATTTCTTTGGCACTTTATACCCCCTCTCCCTGACCGTGTTGCCGATGAGGAAACTGAGGTTCAGAGAAGAGAGGGGCACACGGAGCCCGCTCAGCCTGAGGAAGGGGAGTGGATCCACGCTCCAGTGTCACTGCGGCGGGTCGGGCAGCTGTGGCAGGTGCAGGGGCCCAGGCCCGGGACCACGTCCAGGCAACGGTCTCCAGGGTCACTTCCAGGTGTCCAGAAAGACCTTCCCAGGTCTCCATCGACTTGTCACCTCTGCCCTCGGACAGAGTCTCCCCTCAAGTTTCCTCCTCTCTCAACAGCCAATCCAGAGAGTACCTTTGTCCCAAGTACCCGGGGTCCTAGTCACCCCTCCAACCAGAGGCACGGACACGTGAAAGGAACCAAGTGGGAAGAGCCTACCTGTAGTGACACTGAGGTCCTGCTGGGTGGGGCCATCCGCCCTGTCATTCCCCAGCCAGAGCCGGAGGTGACAGTCCCAGCCCAGAGGTGACAGTCCCACGCCAGCCTCCCGAGAGGCACATCCGTGGGCCGGGGCCGCAGCTCCCCGCACCAGGAGCTGCCCACCCGGTCCCAGCCCTTGAAACACCCCTGCAAGGCCGGGACCGTGTGCTCCGGCAGAGCCACCCCAGACAATCCTGCCTCCTGCGCCCAGTCTCTGCCCCTGGACCCGCCCCCAAGCCTCAGGTCCCCCGCAGGCTGTGGACTCCAGCTGGTGGACCACGGCAGCGTTTAAAGAGTAAAATCCAATAGAGGAGAGAAGACTAGAAAACCGTGTGTGTCGGAGTGGCCGCGTCACCATGGGAAACGCATTGCCTACTGGAGCTGGGAGCACAGTGCCCTTGGCCACTGTCCCCTTGATGCTCAAGAAAGTGGCTCTCTTACTCACTGGGAAGCAATGGCACCCCGAGGTGAGGCCTTCAGGAACCCCAACTTGGTCACCCTGTCCATCGCTGCCCCAAGATCCGTGGTGAGAGAGAGGACTTAGCAGCCCCCACCAGGCAGGGAGCAGCGGCTCCCTCTGCCAAGAGCTCATTCCTTCCAGAAGTTTCCTTGTTTGTACCTCACCTCCATCACCCTCAGGAGCCAGTGAAGGTGAAGGAGGCCACGTGGCAGCATGACAGATGTGGGTCAGACCCCAGGAGGACTTCCATTGAGAGCCGTGGAGTCTGGAGTGAGCGAAGCGACAGGGTTGATGGCGGCTTTTCCTCCAGAGCAGTTTGGGGAGCGTCTCCCTCAGACAGACTGGAGAGCCGGTCACGGAGCCTCTCAGAGGGTTCTGGGCGATTCTCTGACATCGCAGTCTGGACAGAGGACTGTGGGAAGTTGGAACAAAGACATGGCACAGGGTGGCAGGCCACTGGCAAGGGACAGAGCAGGGCCACAGGGGCCACAGGGATCTGCAGCCACTCTGCAGCCCAGGCCCCTCTTGCCACTGCAGGGACGGCGTTCAGGGGGACCTGGGGGCCCAGCCGGCCAGCAAGCCCCTTAAGGCCAGTCACCCCCGGCTCGATTTCCCCCTTTCTTAGATGAACAATGGCCTAGACGGCCTGTCCTGTAGAATAGGACAGGAGGACAGGAGCCACGCAAAAATGTCCCAGAGCCGTGTAGAAAGTAGGAACAGGTGCAATTAATTTTTTTTTTTTTTTTTTTTTTTTTTTTT
>JAJEJO010000599.1:548624-627088 GCA_020662805.1 Glaucomys volans | reverse complement strand
CTCCAACTCCCTCCCTCTCCCTCTCCCTCCCTCTTTCTCCCCTTCCCTCTCTCTCCACCAAGTCTTGCATATGCTTCACACTGGCAGCACATCTGGATTCAGGCTGGTCCCACCTCCCACATAGTCAGTGGCCTCCTGCTGGAGGAGTCCCAGGGCCTCCTAGAGACTCAGGCCTCCTCCGTTGGCCTCCCCTTGAAGCCTTGGCTGATCCAGGTACAGAAAACCATCAGTGGCATGAGTAGGATTTCCTTGGAATGGCAATGAAAGGCGTCGTGCTTACTAATCTGTGCGCTGGGCCACTCACCCATCCTCTCTGAGTGTCAGTTTCCCATCTGGAAATGGAATGGCAATGACAGCTGACACGCCTACCCTGCTTGCACACGTGGTCCCAAGGCTTTTACAAACAGTGACTCTGCATTCAAGGGTCTATTGTAGGGCTGGGGCCAGGGCTCAGAGGTAGAGCACTTGCCTCGCATGTGTGAGGCACTGGGTTCAATTCTCAGCACTGCATATAAATAATAGAATGAAATAAAGATCCATCAACAATTCAGTCTCAATTTATAGACAGCAGAGCTGAGGCACAGAGAGATTAAGTAATTTGCCCAAGATCACACAGCAAGTACGTGTAGAGATGGGATTCAAACCCAGGACGCTGACTCCTGAGTCCTTGTGCTGAACTCCAGAGTCACACTGCCGATTGAGGCGGCCACAAAGATTAAGAGGAGTGGGTGCCACAGCCTCTGCCCGCTGCAGGCATGCAATAAACTGCCCTTGCTGCCCCTCAACAGAGGCAAGAGCCCCTGGGTGACCCCTGGGCACAGCTGGGCCAGGACGGCCAGGAGGCAGGAGCAGCCCCCTCTCTGCTTCCCTTCTGACGCTCTGGCCCAAGGCTGAGAGGGGAATTTGAGAAGGCGAGACCCTCAAAGTTCAGTGCGGGGGCCTCTGAAAGGACTCAAGGCCTGGCTGGTGGCTCTGGCCACGGTGGGTGAGCTGCGAGGGGTGGCCCGTGAGCAAGGCGGCTCCCAGGGCCGCCAGGAGCCAGGAGCAGGTCCCTTGTCTGGGTCCCACCTCTGTAGGGTGGGGGCTGAAAATGACCAGGAGGGGCCCAGAGGTCAAGGACCAGGAGCCTGGAGGTGGCCCCGTCATGCTGACAGCCCTGGCCGGTGGCGGACACGTGTTCCCAGGGCTGCGCTGTCACAGTAAGCAGGAATGGGTTCAGATGGGTGAGACTGGACTCAGGATGACAGGAGGCCACACTTCCAGCCTCCAGCCACTCACGGCGCTCAGGCCTGACCCCCAGTGGCTTTGGGCGATGGGTCACCCTGTCACCTCCAGGCAGGAGAAGCATCTCTGTCCCAGCGTCCCCAGACTCGCTCTGATAGGAACTGCCCTGGTCACGTGTCCACCCCAGCAAATCCCCGTGGCCAGAGGAATGGTGACCTCTGATTGGCCGCGTTTGGATCTCAGGCTCCGCCCAGTTCCCCCGGCAGCTGGGAGTGAGGAGGTTGCAAAGGAGGCTGGAGCCCGGGAGGCTGGGAGCCGGTTCAGGGCTCCCGGGCCTGGTTCGCTGCCTGCCGCCATCTGCTGGGACCTGGGCCATGCGCCCCTCTCAGGCTCGTGCACAAGAGCACAGGTGTTTAAAGCTGTTTGGGTTAAATGACGCTTTGGGGGGCAGCTTGCAGGAACTCCTGGCTGTAAACCAGATCTGAGTGGTGGAGGCCGAGGCCCCGAACTGCTCCCCACTGCAGGGCTCTGGGAGCCTCCATTGTCCCCATCTCTGGCAGAGGTGGGTCACCTGAGTCAACATGGAGCCCTGAGCGGTTCCTGGCACTCGATCCCCACTGGTGGACGCAACCAGGTGCAACCAGGTAACGTCCAAGGAACCCCCTGCTGACCACGGCCTCAGGCCTGGGGATGTACTGGGGGTGGGGATGGAGTGGCCAGAGCTGTCACCACCTCACCACTGGGCGACTCTGCCAGGACCCCTGGGGGCGGGGGAGAAAGCAGCTACCAACAGAGCTGCCTCCGCCAGAGGACAGTGCCCTCCCCACGGCCCCTGAGGGCTGGCCCTCGCGCCTTCCCCCTGCCTGGCCCCGGAGCAGAACAGAGCCAGCGCTGCCCAGGCCAGCCCGTGACAGTGTGTTCAGCATCCCTGCCCCTCGTCCCTTCTGCCATCACCATGGCCAGGAGAGGGACTTTCTCTGAGTCCCCACTGTGCGTTTAAGGCCCTGCCTAGATCAACGCACCTCACCCTCACTGCCCTCTGAGGTGGGCGCTACTGTCACCTTGTTGTCTGAAGTGGACACTGAGGCTCAGGGAGGTGACAGTAGGATCCAGTCACTCATCTGAACTGGCGGAGCTCGGACCTGCACCCGGCCACACGGGGGCCCTGGAAGCCCGTCTGAGGAGGTGCTGACTTTGCAGGGGAGGCCACCACTTGGTCACCATCATCAGCTCCTCTAAGGGCGGAAAGGGAAAGAAGCGTCCCCTGGGAGTTCAGAGGACAGAGCAACGTCTACTCGGGATGCGACCAGTGACAGATTTCAACTGGACCTAAAATAGTCAGTGACCCTGAGTTGGGGGACACAGGTGAGGGCAGCCTGGAGCAGTGATCTGAGGTTCCATCACCAGACACCGCAGGCAGGTTGGCTGTCCCTTGGCACCGTGTGGTGGGATCCCGCTCTGCCGCGGGTTCAACCAACGGCCTGGGAGCCCTGGCCCCTCCCACAGGCTGGGTTTCAAACGTCATATGTCTTCCCAGTTGTCCCCAGTCAGCAACCCTGTCCCTCCAACCCACTGTCCACACTGCTGGCTGGTGGCCTTTCCAAAACATCCCTCTCCTCCCACCACGTTGTCACTGCTGAAGTCTTTTGGTATCTCGGCATCTGTACCCCTTACCATTGCTGGCTGAGACGCCACCCAAAACTTAGTGGCACGAATACAACAACCACTTAATTGTGCTCAGGAATTCAAAGATGGGGTTGGCTCAGTTCTGTTTCGTGGAGTCTGGGCCTCCACTGGGGAGACTAGAAGCCTGGGGTGCCTTGAGGGGTGGGAGTCCAGGTCTGGCTGCAGGTGGGAACACCAACACCGGGTCTCCCCATTCGTTCTCTCAGTGACTAGTTGGGCTTCCTCTCAGCATGGCAGCCAGGTTCCCAGTGACTAACCCAGGAGAGCAACCGGGAGGACGTCTCAACCTCCAAGGCTGAAGGCCACCGAGCTCCATGTGCACACGAAGCATCCGTTATACATATGGTGTCACCCAGGCTCAGGCAGAGGACGCGGGTCCCTCGCTGGATGGGAGGCAGGTCAAGGCCACCTTTGGGAAACACACAGCCACACGCTGTCCACGGGGGGCGACCAGCCCTTCCACACTGCGGCCTCACTGGGCCCCGTACCCCTCCATCCCTTTACCTGATGCACCCTTAGGGTAAATGGTGATGTCGCCTCCTACCAGGAAATCTGCTCTGACCAGCACCCCCTGGGGGAAGGGAAGCATGACAGGAGCTGGGGACCCTCTTGTCCACCGCCACATTCGTCACCAGGCACATCCTTATTGGTCTCCAGCAGGTTCTGAGTCCCACAGGGGCAGGGGCAGTGTCCACTGCAATACCAGTCCGTCCCCAGCACTTGACCAAGTCCTAATCCCTCCATGCGTGGATCTGGCCAGCAGCCACCTCCCCCAGCAAGTCTTCCTGGATTGCACCAGAGACATTAAGCGTCTTGGCTACACTTGGTCCCACCAGCGGGGTTCCGGAGGCCTAGGAGAGGGAGGCGCTCTCCCACTCCCAAGCCAGAGCTTGCACTGCAGTACAGGAGGTGACAAATCTCCAGGCTGCTCAGAGGGCAGCGACAAAGACCAGGGCACTGTTCTCTGGGCTGCTAATTGCACAGCGTGGGAGGAAGGCGGCTTGGCCCACGGCGTGTTAACATGGACCCCAGCTGGAAGAGAGCCAGGTGTCCCCAAAGCCGAAGTCCCAAAGCAGTGACAGCATCCGCCTCACCTGGACACCCTGCGCCAGACCCCCGGAATCTGCATCTGAGTGCCCAGGAACGCACCCTCCTGACAAGCGCCTGGGGAGATTCTGAAGTCCAGGCTGACCTGGGGTTTCTGCCCCTCATCCCCACCCCAAAGCCAGGCTGAGCCCCCTCAGCCCTGCCTGCTCACCCGAGAGCATTTCAAGATGCAGGCAGCGGCTCTGACTTCCGGGAGAGAAGAGGAGAGGAAGGTTCACCCAGCGAGCGGGGTCGCAGCTTCCTAGTGAGCCGAGGGACCCAGGCCAAGTTACTGCACCTCTCTGAGCTCAGGGAGATTTACCAGGAAGCCCAGGAGCTCCACTTCAAGGCCTCTCCAAGACCCCGGGAGGGGCCCTCGCCATGGCTCACTCACAGAAAGTATTTCTGTATTCTCTAAGAGTCCCCTCCCCAAATTCTCGAAACTTCAGACCCCCCTCCCCAGACGAGAACACGGGGGGCTGGCAGTCACTGGAGGATAAGCAGATGTGCGAGGCTGCTGGCCAGAGCCCAGCCGCTGGACACAGAGCAGGCTGCAGAAGTGGGAGCAGCTCTCCCTGGCCTCTGCTTGCCCATCTGTAAAGTGGACGTGCAGCCATGGCCACTCCAAGGTGCTGTGGAAGCTCACACCAGCTGAGGCAGGGAGCGCCCCAGCTCAGTCCTCCCGGGACAGCGCTCTGCATGTGCCCTGCCATCCCGTCTGCCCCGAGTCCACAGCTCTCGCCAACAGACACCTAAGCACTTTGGACAGCCTGTTCCCTGGGAATGCAGGAGGAAGATAAGGCCGATTTTACCAAGCCAGATTAAGAGGCAGGGGACTGGACTTGATGAACCAGATTCACTGTGATTCCGGGACAGGAGTGATGGGAATGGACTTGCCCTTGGTAGGTGGTTTCAGAGAAGACGCTGCTCTGAGGAGGCTGGGGCACACCCAGATCAGAGGACGCTGGGAGATTAGGGGAAGGGGACACAGAGTCTTTAGCCCAACCCTCTCCTTTGCTTCCTGTGCTGCAAGCAATCATGAGTGAAAACAGAACTACTGGCCAGAACCCGGAAGATGCAGAGTGACCAGAGTCGGTGACATGACATGTCCATGAAGACTTCCTGGAGGAGGTTCCGCTGAGCATCGAGGGAAACCGCAGAGATCAGCAGAAACAGAGGCGAAGCCAGCAGATGCAGGGAGCTGGAGAGTCACCTCCATGATCAGCTGACATTAGATGAGCACATACTACGTCCAGAGTCACCTGAGTGCTGCACTTGGCTGCTCTCGCTTTTGGAACACTTTCTTTATGTTCGTTTTATGTCTTTATTATTAAGAATAATGTTAAGTTCTGAAGAAATTGCAAACCTGTATAAAATTTGCATGTGAAATAATGCAGGATATTTTCCCTGAACCACTGAAAACTTGCTGACCTAGTATCCCACCATCCCCCAGTTTTCTAATGTTTATTTTCTACAAAAGAAGGACATTTTGTGACACAGTAATTCCTCAGGTCAGAAGCTAGTGTTCATAGTTTACTAGTGGATAGTTTCTGCTCCATAGACCTCACACCAGCCTTGCCAACTGTCCCCACAATGCCCTTTGTATCCGGGGACCCCCTTCAGTGTCCTGAGGTGTGAGCATGTCGGGTCTCCTTCAGCCTGGGCCGGCCACTCAGAGATACCTTCCACGGCCTCGATGCTTTGGAAGATTCCAGGCCAGTTATTTTGTAGAATTTGGGCTCAGCTGCTGTTTCCTCGTGGCCACAGTCAGGCTATGTGTTTGTGGCAGAACTGTCCCTGGTGGCAGTACTGGGTGGTTTGCATTTGTGACATTAGTGGTGATGTTAAATTTGGTCACTTCATTAAGATGGTGGTGGTCAGGTTGCCCCCCTGAGAGGTTATTCTTTCTCCCTTTGTAATTAAATATTTTGTGAAGAAACTTAGAGACTATGCAACCACCCCAGTCCTCATCAAAATTTCACTCACTTAGTTCTGGAGCGTGGACTTGTGGTCTCTTATCCTTCCACTTAAAGTCCACAATGGTCAGCGTTTCTTATAACATTCAAATTGTCCCCAATTTGGCCAGCGGTCGCCCCTTCCAGTGGCTCCAGGACATTTTGACATATCTCCATCTTCTTCTTCTTTGACATATCTACACCATCTTCTTCTACCATCTCCTGACTTTCTGACTCTGAGAGGTTTTCCGGGCTCGCTTGTCTCGCCAGAGTCAGCCTCGGCTCCCATGAGCCCTGCTGGCCACTGGAGAATGGTACGTAGAAGCCAATGGCTAGGTGCCAGTGTGCTCACTGCTGTGGGGGTGCTGCTGCCAGACCCTCTCAGGAGACGGGGGCAGGACAGGAGGGGCCTGCACGTGGGCCCTCTGCCTCCATGTCCCAGGTCCTCAGGGTAACACCGCTCAGATGGAAAATGTTCAGAAAAGAAAAACTGCGCCTTCCTGAATACACACACTCCTCTTTCTTGTCTCTTCCCTACACGACACAGTATCATGACTACTTTCGTAGCGTTTGCATTGTATTAGGAAGTCATCTAGAGGCATTTTTAATACATGGGGGATGTGCCAGGCTCTATGCAAATACTGCTCCATTTACACAAGGTACTTGAGCATCTGTGGATTTTGGTAACTGAGGGGGTCCTAGAACAAATTGTGGTGTGTGTGTGTGTGTGTGTGTGTGTGTGTGTGTAGTAACCATGAAATGAGCATTTACATCTGTATTTATTTATTTGTCTCTTTTACATTGCAAACCATGAGCTCACTCATAGTGATTCCTCAAATTCCAATCTGCATCCTTCATTTTCTTTTTTCTTTCTTTCTTTTTTTTTCTTTTTTCTTTTTTTTTTCTTTTTTTTTTTTTTTTTTTTTTTTTGTAGTAGGAATTGAACCCAGGGGCACTTTACCACAGAGCCACATCCCCAGCCCTGTTTTAAAAATTTTATTTTGAGACAGGGTCTCAGTGAATTGCTTAGGCCCTCACTAAATTGCTGCGGCTGGCTTTGAACTCCCGATCCTCCTGCCTCAGCCTCCCGAGCTGCTGGGGTTGCAGGCCTATGCCCCCGCGTCAGGCAACGTCATTCATTCTCATTTTCTCCCCTTCCATATGTAGAACTCCCGTCTCTGGGGTGAGTTCTGGTCCTCCTTTGTCCTCAACATATTTACCAGATTGATCAATGCCCTCCACCCACAGAGGCGCCCTCCACCCACAGAGGCGCCCTCACCACCCTTCTCCCCTGGGGCTCTGGCCTTCCCCACCAGGCCTCCCCTCCATGGGTCACCCCCTTCCATTGCTGGGGCCCTGACCTCTCTGGGCCACTTTTGCTGTGGACACCCACAGTCCTCGACAGAGCCAGCAGGTGCTCAAGCCAAGCTGCACTCCAGGCCCGTGTGATCCAGACCCCAGGCTCTTCATCACTTTGTTCCCCACAAAAACCCTGAGAGAGGCTCCTCTGGGCTGCTCATGATTCCTCCAGCTGGGGCACCTAAGGACTGGACGGAGCTTCAACCAGACTGGCTCCCCAGGGGGACAGAGCAGGCCACCTCCAGCCCTTCCTGGCCCTCTGCTCCGGCTGGCTCGTAGCCTCCTTGGGGAACTCAGGCCTCCCCAGGGTGAAGCTGGGTTGGGGTGCCTTCCTGCCTGGCAGACAACGAAGACATCTTACTCTTTAAATAGCACTTTACAGTTGGCAGAGTCTCAGAACGCTGAGGATCCAGAAGTCTGTTTTACAGTCAGGGGCTTAGAGGCCCAGGCGGGGCTGGTAGGAGACCCCACCCAAGTCCACATCAGACAGCAGTGTCAGAGGTGGGAACCCCACTTAGGCCTGGCTGCCCAGGCCCGATCCTCTGCACCCCACCATCTGCTCCATCTCTGGGGATGGCGTAGCTCACAAGGGCTCACAACACCCTTGTCCCCTCCTGAGGACCCCCGTGTGTGCTCTGCATCCCACATGCTGGGACCAGAGGGTTCCATGCCTCCCTCTGGAGCTCCCAATCTGGGGTGGACATCACGGGGAGCTGGGCACCCACACCCCCTCTTCCTGGAAGCCCAGCGCCCTCTCCCTCCCCCTGGGACCCGTCACTCAGGCTGACCCTTGTGTGTTTTATGGGGTCATCTGCCTCACTGTCCCGCCTGAATCCCATCAGCACCCAGGACAGACATCCCTCCTCAAACTGGTGTCCTCCGCCATTCAAGCCTTGCAGGAGGAAACCAGCCCCAGTGGAGGACGGAACCCCAAAGTCAGCCAGCCCCACACAGGCCCGCCTGGGGCTCAGGGCGGCTCCCCCAGCCCAGAGTTAGCTCTCCTGCTTGGGCCTCATCACAGGTGGGGCAGCACGTGTACAGGGACCCGGCCACCAGGGCTGCCTCGTGGGAGCCCCGGGGCAGCCAGGTCCCTGCAGCCGGGCCACACCAGAGTCCTGGGAGAGGCGCCGCCTGAGTCAGCCTGAGCTGAGCTCAGCACCAGCCCTCCTCCCCTGCCCAGGCGCCACTCCCTGCGATGGGAACAGCCTTGGCTCCCCCAAATTCCACGGGCTGGGAGCCGAGGCTCGGGGCAGCCCAGGGCACGCCATGCCACCTCGGAAGGCAGCCGTTTCCAGCAGGCAGGCCCAGGGGCACTTCCAAGGCCTCTGCCCATCCTGGAAACTTCAGGGGCCTCTAACCCTCCCCAGGGTGGAGGACAAGGTCATGGTCAGCAAAGGGGCCGTCAGGGGCAGGACCTTGGGCTGAGTGCCCTCTGCGACCCTGGAGAAGACAGCCTTCACAGAGAGCCCCTCTGGGGGCAGCAGTGAGCTGGGACGGAGAGGCCCCCAGAAGAGAGGGGTCTGTGGGAAAGTCCCCGGGGCCGGCAGCTCTGCCCACCTCGCAGCGCTGCTCCAGACCCCAAGTCAGGCCTCTGCTTCCCATCTGGAGAAGGAGCCCCCGGCTTCCAGAAGCGGTTCTGTGCGGTCCTCTGGGAGCCCAAGGAGTGGCACAGGTGCCTTAGCCCACCTGGGGGAGGGCAAGACCGTGGCTCAGAGCTGGATCTGGGGGACTCTCGCTGTCAGGGGCGAGGAACAAGGAAGTGTGAAAACCCGGAGGGTCCCTGGAGCCCCTGGGAGCTGCGTCCAGGCCTTCCCCCCTCCCTCGGCCTCTTCCAACAGGCAAGCTGCACAGACCCAGGTCAAGGAGATGTGGGAGGAGGAGGGAGAGCAGCCCAGGGCCCCTCAGCGGCTCATCCCTGCAAAGCCAGAGAGGATGCTGGTAGGAATGCCCCTGGGAGCAGAGTGCCACGGTGCACGCCGTAACCCCAGCCACTGGAGAGGACTAGGCAGGAGGACCACAAGTTCAAGGCCAGCCCAGCCACCTAGCGAGGCCCTGCACCAAAATGAGAAATAAAAAGGGCTGGGAAGGTAGCTCAGTGGTAGAGCACCCCTGGTTTCAGGCCCCAGCACCAGAAGAAGAAGGAGAAGGAGAAGGAGAAGGAGAAGGAGAAGGGGAAGGGGAAGGGGAACGGGAAGGGGAAGGAGAAGGAGAAGGAGAAGGAGAAGGAGAAGAAAGAAGAAAGAAGAAGGAGGAGGAGGAGGAGGAGGGGGAGGGGGAGGGGGACAAGGAGGAGGACGAGGAGGAGAGTCTAGGTGCTCCCGCTGCACATGCCCAGAGGCGTCAGGGGGTAAGGCAGAGGTTGACCAGCCTGATTCAGCCATCCCAGGACCCTTGCATGCTCTAAACATCTGGCCGTGCACCATAAACGCACAAAACTTTGTCAATTTTAAGTGAGATATTCAGCCCCGCCTCAGCTGGGAAGGTGGGGGGCTGTGGCGGGGCCGTGCCCAGCGGTGCAGAAGGGGGAGCCCACCATACCCATAAGCAGATACATACAGTGACTTTGAAGCAGAGCAAGGTGACAGAGCAGGACAGTGGGAGAAAGAACAAGGATGTCATGGACAGAGGCCCTGGGGGGCCCTTGATGGTGGCAGGTGAGCTGAGACCTGAGGGCCTGAAGAAGCTCAGGAAGTCTGAGGAAAGGGCTTTCCAGGCAGAGGAGACTGCACAAGCAAAGGCCCTGGGGCAGAGAGAGGGCTTGGCTTGCTGCAGGTTCAGAGGGGCCCTTGTGAGTGGAGCTGTTTCCACGTGGCCTCGTCACATCTGGGGCCCTGCTGCCCCGAGCCCTACCTGTCACATAGGCCCGTGAACAAAGTGAACCGCTTCCTCTGTCTCCCGAACCTCTGCTGCCCCTGACCATGGACTTTGGGTCCAGAGTCTCAAGACTAGCAGAGCTCCTTCCTCATGGAAGCAGGCCCCAGGCTCTGGGGAGGACGACGGCCACCCCTGGGCAGGCCGGGAGAATCCCAAGGAGGCAAAGAGCTCGGGCCCCTGGCTCATGGCTGTGGTCTGTCCCCACCCCCAGCCTACCTCTGCCCAGGTGCCTGGACGTGAGCCTGGGGCCACCCTGCCTGAGAGTTGGCCACAAAGATGATGCTACTGCCTCAGCACCGGGACCAGCTGTGCAGGGGTGATGGAGCCCAGGGTCACAGTGGCAGGGCAGGGGAGGAGGCTGCCCTTGACCCGAGGAGGGCAGGCAAGTGTCAGACACTGTGGCGTGGACCCAGTTCTCCCTGCCCTGCCCGGGCCTGTCTGGGGACCTGAGGGGCACGGAGTGAGGCTTTCCTGAGGACAGGGTGGAGAGGGGCTAGCTGGGAGAGGGAGGGAGGGGGGAGGGGGAGAGGATGAGGACGGGGAGGCGTCTCCTGGGGCAGCAGGGCAGACCCCCGGTTGGCTGTCCCAGTGGAGACACCAGGTGGGAGGAGGAGGCCCGCAGACGGGTTCCCGCCCGGGGCTCCACAGCCACCCAGCTCGTCCAGCCTCACACCCGCTTTAGGAGGAGGATGGCTGGGCGTAGGACAGCCTCCCCAGGGCCCCAGGGTCTCGGGCCACATGCTGTGCCCTCTGGCCGTGCTTCTCTGCCCGGGGTGAACTTGGACGCTCCCTGTCACTTCTCAGTCTCCCAACAATTCCAGACACAGCTGGCTCACACCTCACCCTGGCTGTCCCGCCTAGAGTGTCACCCCTGACCAGTGGTGCCACCCGTTGGCCTGTGTCCTGTCCAACCCTGTTAGTCATGGGGACTCAGCCCGCGAAGCCCCCTGCTACTCTTCTCCCCCCAAGGTTGGTCACATCCCCTCCACCATGACCTCGACTCCTCCTGTCCCTCCCTGATGAGGGCCGGCTCTGTCCCTTCAGGGAAGACACCGTGAGAGACAGGCCCAGCTTCGTCCGTGTCCAGCATCTGGCACAGAAAAGGTGCCCAGGAGAGACCAGCCCGGCAAGGGAATGAGCAGCGGGAGGCCAGCTGGCCGCCCCCTCCAGAGCCACGGTCACACTGGGTGTCCCTCCTAGTGGGCAGACAACCCCCAACGGCATCACCTGTACCCCACCAAGCTGCCAGTCCCCACGCACAGAGCACAGGTGGCGGGGCCCGCCCAGGGACCCTGAGTCATTGCTGAGGGGAAGGCAGGGTGGTGATCTTCTAGCATAAGAAAGAAGGAAAGACACCAGACAATCTCAACCACTGGCTGCCCTCGGCAAGGTCCCTCTACCACCCAGTCTGGGCCTCAGTTTGCCCATCTATAAAATGAGGGAATAAAGCCACGCAAGGCCAGGGAAGAGCAGGCAGAGTGGGTGCAGAGATGGAAGGTTCCAGAAGGAGGGGCTGGAGTCCAGGGTTCAGAGCAGGGTGGGAGAAGGAGCAGGCGGGCTTTCTAGGTGAGATGTGGGAGGAGGGAGTGAGGTGCGGGGTGCGCGGTGGAGCCTCGCAGGGCCGGCAGGCGCCCACTCTGTGGAGCAGACACCTGCCAGGTGAGGGTGTTCCGACCGGGCCCTGAAGGGACGGCAGCCCCTGGTGGCTGACCGGGAAGGACGCATGCCCTTGTCCCCACAGCAGCTGTCTGGGAGTCGCACTGGGCCTGGGGCTTCACCCCAAGCAGCTCCCAGGAGGACTTCCGGGGAACCACTCCTGTCCCTCCCAGCTCAGCCAGGTGACTCTCACGTCCTCTCATGAGCAGATCACCGTGGCCGGGGGTTTGGGAAGGTCGTAAGAGCAGGTTCTGTCTCCCTCACGACGGGGGACTCCTTCTGGGGGACTGAGGACAGGTCCCCTGCTCTCTTGTCCTGACGAGATCCAAACAGTCTCCTCTGGAAGACAGCTGACCCAGTGTGGTCGTGTTTCTGTGGCACAATTTGTCAAAGGCTGGCTCCCTGGTGGCCCAGAGCTGACCAGCTGACCAGAGGAGGAACGGCATCACCCAGCCCCCTGGGCAGGGGGCTCTGGGCTGAAGGACAGCCAGGCCGCTGTCTCAGGTACAGGGACATGTCCATCCTGGCAGCCCCTCCAGGACAAGGCCTCATGTGCTCAGCCTGCCTACTCACTGGGCAGAATGGGTGACGCTGGGGCCAGGGACCTTTGGTCTAGCAAGTGGACAGCAGGGGCCTCCCAGCTGCCCAAGTTCTGGGACAAGTCCTTCAAAAAAGGGGCCCTGGACTCTAGGCTCCAAAATCAGACAAACCTGATTTATATTCACGCTCTATTTTCCCACCACGTGAGCCTCAGTGTACCCATCTGTCAAATGGGAGCAACACTGATAGCTCCTCTGAGGACAAAAAGGTGTCCAGCAGAGAGGAAGTGCAGGCTGGACGTCCACCATCAGCCCACAGTCCTGTCCTCATGGCCACGGTCACGGTCGCCATCAGAAAGGCAGGGAAGAGCCCCGGGGGAGAGGCTCCCTGTTGGTCCCGCTCAGAGCAGGGGTCAGGTGACCCAGGTCCACTCAGCCCTGTCAGGGGCATGGCGGTGCCTCGTCCATCTCTGAGTCCCAGTAATGGCGACCGGCGGGTGCTCAGAGTGCTGAGTCGATCCAAAGCACCAACAGTACCCACAGCGCACAAGTTCACTGGCACTGCGAACGGTTCACATCCACCCCGAGTCACGTGGAGGACAGGTCTGCACCCTGTCCAGAGCCCAGGAGGTTCCGGGGGCCCTTGGAGGAGGAGGAAGAGGAAGCCCTGGGGTTCCGGGAGCAGAGGCCTCCTGAGTCAGAGGTGGCAGCAGGGCCAGGGCCCTGCTCCTGTCCTGTGTCCCCTCCCCAGTGGCACCCTGCACTGCGCCCCGCCTGGCTCCCAGCACCCCAACACCTTCCCAGGGGGCTCCCGGGGCAGCGTCCACCCGGAGGCCAGGTGGGTCCAGGGCTCTCCACACGGCTCCCTGCCGGGCTCTGCCTGCTCCCCCACTGGCCCCACTTCCACCGCCTCCCCTCCAAGAGGTCCCACCCTTGTGACCACACGTGGCCGTCTCCCTCCCTCCAAACCGCCACTGTCCTGTCCTGCGTGCAGTCCTGCAGCCCTGCTCTCAGGTTTTCCTCTTGCCACCTCGGAGCACCTGAGGACAGAGACAGGTGGAGGGGCTCCCTGCAGGTCCCCCGGGGAAGACCTTACACTAACAGTCATGTGGTACCAGTGACGGGCAGGCTCGCAAGTCCAGGCACCGGCTCAGTGCCGAGCAGCCGTAACTCACCTGGCTCTCCTGTCGGTATTATCAGCCTCCTTCATGGATGAGGAAACAGGGGTCCAGAGAGGCTAAGCAATCTGCCCAAGGTGCACAGCATGGTAAACAGCAGAGGTGGTTGTCTTGACACCTAAGCTTTCCTGTAAACACCTCCTGTGGCTGTCAGTGTCTGTCTGTGGTGCTCAGGATCCTTGTTTTGGGCCTGACTGTCCAGCCCCTGAGCCCCTGTCCTGCTCTGGGGCCCTCCCACCTAAGGCTGGTGGAGGCGACAGCTTCCTCGAAAGGCCTTCCCAGCCTCCCTTGGGCAGGAATGTGACCTGGGCTCAGTCGATCGCAGCACCTGCCCAGACCTTAAAGCCAGAGCTAGTGGAGCACAGAAGCAGGCCCCAGGGGGAGCCCGTCAGGGGCAGGTGGCAGTGGCAGTGGCCCTGGGGCACAGCCATGCCCAGTGTCTGGAGTGTTGGCAGTTCTGTTAGCAGGAATGAAGGGAGGGGGCTGGGGCGGTGGAGCGCTTGCCTGGCACCTGTGAGGCCCCGGGTTTGATCCTCAGCTCCACATAAAGATAAACCAACAAAGGCCTTGTCCATCTGCAAGGAAAGTATGAAGGCGGAGGAGGGGGAGGGGGAGAAGGAGGGGGAGGGATGCCAGGAGACCCAAGGGATGAGCAGGGCAGACATCCCACCGCCTGTCGCTGCCACCAGCTGCATCCCGCCCTCCCCCTCGCTGAGCAAGCCCTGGGCAGGCAGGTACCAGCCCCACCAGCCCAGCTGGGGGCCAGATCACCTTCGCTGTCCTTGTCTCCTAACAAGGACAGGTGTGGAGATGGGCGAGGGCCTATGTTTGGCCCATGAGAGGAGAGGGGGAGCCTTTGGGGCTTCCTGGGAAGAGGTCACAGCACCCCTGTCTTCTTCCTGTGTCTCTGGTGGGGACAAGAGCCACTTGGGACTTCCGGGGAGCAACCCGGAGGTTGCACAGACCTGAGGACCCTGACCACCTGCCGAGCCGCTGGCTCAGTGCTCCGGGTCCACCTCCAGCCGCCATGTCAGCTCATCCCGCTGCCCCGTCAGCATTATTGGTTGCTGATTCTCCAGCAGCTCTTCAAGGTGGTGTGACCAGCTCCAGTTTGCAGGTGAGGAGACAGGTTCAGGGTAGATCCACCTGCCCAAGGCCAGAGGCAGCCAGAGGCAGAACTCACATTTGAACCCTGGTCTGTGTGACCCCCAAGGCCAGTGTCCTTCTCCCACCCTGCACTGTCAGAGAAGGGGACAGAAGGCCTGGCAGTGTCCCCAGGCCTGCACCTCTTCCGTGATCCACTGTGGCTCCCTTGGCCAGGCCTCATCTGAACAGAGCGTGGCAAACTTTCTCTGTAGCCAACAAGGACTTGAGGCTCTGAGGGCCACGGATGGTGTCTGGCCTGGTGAGCCCCCTGGACCGGGTCAGCCTCCCAGACAGCAAAACGCAGTCAGGTCTGCCCGCGGTCCTGGCCAGTTAAGGGCCTGTATTTTCAAGAGAGTGTCTGACTGGGACAAGGACCAACAAGTGGCGAGAAATGTGGACAGCGGCCTCAGGTAGCCATGGACGGAAATCCCTGCTGTCGACTTCTGCTGGGGCAGCCTCAGTTTCCTTATCTCTAAGATGGGGTGAGATGGTCAAGCACCCTAAGCTCTCACCGTGGAACAGGGCCCACGTCAGCTGCTGTTGTGAGCTGGTCTGAGCAGTGCCCACGTCAGCTGGAGGACGAGGCTGCATGCCCAGCCGGGCCTGACACCCATGACCTTGAGCAACTGCCTGCCTGCCTGGGTCTGCTTCCGTCTTCAGAAGTCACGGATTGGACCCCGTCACCCAGGGCCCTTCCACCCTCCAGGAGTTCACAATGGAATGGCCACGCACAGGTGACCCTCCCTGCCCACAGCCTCCCCAGCTGCGCAGGGCAGCACAATGCGCCATTGAGAGAACCTGTCCATCTGGCCCGGGGCTGCCTCACCTCCCCTGGCAGGCAGAATGCCACAGAGCCCCTCCCTGGAGGCATCGGGTGGGTGGCAGGGCTGTTCCCTCAGTGCAGACACCGTCTGCCCTGGCTCCTCTGAGAGGCCTGCCTGCGGTTCTCACCACCGCACAGCCCCACCCGAGAGGGGCCAGCCAGAGTGGCGGGAGGGGGACTGGGCGGCTCCCCCTGGGTGGCTCCCCCTGGGCTTCCCACTTCAGGGAGATGATTCTTAAAACCCACGACTCTGGCACCTACATGGAGCTGAACCCAGAGTGCTCAGGGTCACCCCAATCCTGGGAGGCAGAGCCACTGTCCCTGGGTGAAGCAGCTTGTCTAGACCAGAACCCAGAACCCTGGGCCTTTCCACCTGGTGGAAGAAGCCCTTGAGCTGGATGTGAGTCAACGCCATCAACCCACAAGCCTGGCCCAACACCTGGCTGGCGGGCTGGCCCCTGGCTGACGCCGCTCATGGTGGGGACCCACCACCTCCAAACGAACGCCTCTTACCCTGCCACTCTGCAAAGCCTTCCAGGGACTGTCACCTGCAAGCCTAATGACATCTTCACAGACCCCATGAGACACATCCAGTTTACATATGAAGAAACTGAGGCCCCAGCGCTGTGGGTTTGGTTCAAGGCCACACAGC
Source organism: Glaucomys volans (assembly GCA_020662805.1). Lineage (NCBI taxonomy): Eukaryota > Metazoa > Chordata > Mammalia > Rodentia > Sciuridae > Glaucomys > Glaucomys volans. The sequence continues at coordinate 610,910 of JAJEJO010000599.1, read as the reverse complement.
CAGTCCTGACCCAAATGAGACTCCAGACTCTGATCCACCAGGGCCACAGGCAGAGCCAAGCAGCTGGGCCCACAGGGTAGGGTGCTGGAAAGAGGAGATGGGGAGGGTCGGGAGCAACTGGAACTGTCCTATGGGGTCTCAGCACAGTCCACAAAGGGGCAGCTACTGAAGGGCCAGAGACTGCGTCCCCTGCCTACCATCCTCGGACAAGTCGGCACTGCCCCTGATGCCCCCAAACACAACACTGCAGGCCTGTCCACCTGAAGTTCCCCAGACACACCAACTCGCCCCAGCTCCCAGGCAGGGCACCTGCTGCACCTCTGGCCCCCACAACAGGGATCTGTGCCTCGGTCGGGCCTCCCCCACTGGAGGGGCTCCGCCAGGGCACCATCGGCCTGCCCAGCGAGCACAGCAAGGTTGGTCAGACTCAGCAAAGTACAGGCCGCCCAGTAATATTCAGAGAAGTGATGGGTCACCTGCAGGGGACAGGCTCATACTAAAAAGTTGTCCTGGGCAATATTTGAGAGATACTTATGTTAAAGTCATTGATCTGAAGTTTAAATCTATCTCGGCCCCCGGCTTTGCTCTGGCAGCCTGACCTGAGCACAGACTGCAGGTGACACACCCCCATCTTGAGCTTGATCTCATTTTAACAGAACTAGCTACTGACCCCAGGGAGTTGTGGGCACAGGGAAGGGACCATCAGCTGCTGACTATGGTCCTGCATGAGCAGGGACAGAGGGGGTCCTGAGGCAGAAACTGGAGGGAGGGACATGGGTGAATGGCAGTGGGCCTGGTGCCCACGGCCTGGGACACCTCTGGGAGTCAGCTCCCTCGGGAGGTGGCAGGAGCCCTCTGCCCACCAGAAGCAGGAAGGTGCCAAGATGCGCGCTGAAAAGAATCCGCCTGCCAGCGCCACTTCCAGAGCCGGGCGAGGAAACAGAGTGGCATTGTCTGACTATCTGCAGTCACACCCCATGGGGCTGTGACCCTGTGCCCGTGGACAAGCAGATTCCTGCCACCCGAAGGGGCCAGGGCCAAGAGAGGCTGTGTGATTGGGGCTGGGCCACCTGCACTCCCAGCCTAAGCCCAGCTCAGGCCCCAACAGACAAAAGCCACCTTCTAATTGCCCGGTCTGCCCCGGCACTGGGGCCAACTGGGGCCCACGAACTGGCCCTGTCATCCCAGCCCATCGCTGGTTCCCAGGGCCTCACAGCTCATCCACCCAGCTCTGAGCACAGCTCCCGGGGCGGGGGGGGCAGTTAGCCTTCAGCTGGGGCTGCCCCTCCTGCCTGCCAGGCACCTGTCCAGGTCCTGGCTCCCCAAGCTGCTGGGCGCTGGGATGACCTAACCGAATCCATGTCTAGGCCAGATACGAAGCAGGACCAGATGAATGAGCTGGGCTCAGGTTGGCTGGACAGACAGGGGCTGCATCCCATTTACAAGCTGTGCAGCCTTGGGCAAGTGAGCTTACCTCTCTCAGCCTCACGTTCCTAATCTGCAAAACAGAAAGAAATGTAGTAATTGAGGCTTAGCGATCATGCCAGGCACTGTGCTCCGGCCAGAGAAGGTACTCAGTGAGAATTGTGGTGTCTCCAAATTTGTACTCCTTCTTTCCTTCCTTCCTTTCTTCCTTCTCTTTCCCTACCTCCCTTCTTTTCCTTCCTATACCAGGGATTGAACCCAGGGGCATTTAACTACTGAGCCACATGCCCAGCCCTTTTCATTTTTTGAGACAGGGTCTCACTAAGTTGTCGAGGCTGGCCTTGAACTTGCGGTCCTCCTGCCTCAGCCTCCTGAGTCTCTGGAATCATAGGTGTGTGCCACTACACCAGCTCTTCCAAAGTTCTAAAACCAAAAGCCTGGCAGAGGGTCCACTAGGGACTCTTGTAGACTGAGCAGGATGCGGACAGCAGGGGAAGATAGAGCAACAAGGTCATCAGGCAAAGGAGGTGGAGGGATCTGAGGGACAGTGTTCAGAGAGACCAAGCACAGGCCCCTCCTTCACTCCTGCCCAGAACACCAAGGCCAGCTTGGCACTGCCCCGCGGGAGGTGGTTGGGCTCTCCCACTGGTCACCCAGTCCTCATCGCCTGGGTTGATTCTGGTCTGTGTGGCCCCAGACCCAGTGAAGTACACTGTGCTATACCCGCCACATGCCACCTTGAGATGCTGGTCACCAACAGTGTTCCCTGCAACGTCAGCAGCTCACTTCCTGCTCCTCTTTGACCCCATCCCAGGAGGCTGCTGCAGGGGGCAGCATCCCCCACTCCCCACCTCGGGAGGAAGCCTGGCTCTTCCAGAAGCTGAAGTTTGTCCACTGGCTACTCTGCCCAGGGTCTGAGCCCTACGTGGACAGGGGAGCACTGGGGACGCCCTGTTCCACAGGTGACTTTCTCTGCTCACTTCAGGGCCCACGTCTCCTCGCACTCTTTCCTGTGGGTCACAGCGTGCTGGCGACAGCCTGGAGCGCCACCCGAGCCCTGCACAGGGTCACTGAAGGCCTGGACATGGGAGAGCATGGATTGTGAGTCGAGGCCTCGGGAAGTCCTTCCTCCTGTGCCCGTTGTCCCAGGCCCTAGAGAATAGGGATGGGAGCAAAGGGACACCGGTGAGAAGTGGAGGCTGAGCTGGCCCAGTGTAGAGTGGGGGCCCGCAGGACCAGGCAGCAGGGGTGCTCTGCATCTGCACGTGCCTGGCCCCGCTTCGCCAGGCCCGTCGGGGAGGCCACAGGGCCAGGCTCTGAGGCTGGGCAACAAACAAGGACAGGTAGGAGTCCCCCAGGGGCAGGAAACTTGGTGCAGCGAGACAGAAATAAGAGCAAACAAACCCATCACCAAGGCAACCGAGCTACCGGCTGAGGAGGCCTGTGCGCGCCCTGCACCCAGGGACCATGCCTGCTGTTTCCCAGCCCATCACCACGGGCCCATGGGCCCATGTGCACTGTTGCCGCAGGCTCTGATGACCGCAGCTGAGGCCAGGGTCACCAGGTTGGGCCAGGCTGGACCAGGTTCTAGGCCCTTCTCCCACTCACAGCATCTGAGCCCCAGGGCAGAGCTGGACCCGCTGAGCCCTCGTTCTCACCACACACCCGCCACCACAGCACCAGATGGAGGCAGCACACCACCGGGGGCCCACAACACGCAGCTGCTTCAGCCGGGAACTGCACGCTTGCCACGGGACCAGAGGGAGCACATGTGCTCACACTCCCGGGGGCAGCCTCTTGCCTCTCCCTGAGGTCCTGCTCCAGCAGGAAGTGCAGCCAGTTCTCCTAACCCATCTCAGCCCTTCCCAGGTGGAGGTGCCTGGGCCTCTGCCACATGCTGTGGAGCCAGGTCTGAATGAGGGGCTGCAGCTGAAGCCCCAGCTGCCCTGGGGACCAAGCAGAGGGCCCCACCCCTTGCCCGTTCCCACACTGCTCTGCGCCTCCCTCTGCAAGTGAGCTAAGACCAAGAAGCTGAAGCTCTGTCCTGGCCTTGCCCCGGGATAACCTCAGCAGCCAGTCCAGGGAGCTCGGCCTGGGGACCTACCATGTCCCTGTCTGCTGCTCCTCAGTTCTGCTTTCAGTCCCAGTTAAAAAGGTTTGCTGTGGCCTGGGACACCAGAACCAGCTCCAGGCAAATAAATAGCCCTGCCCTTGAGGGGATCTTAGGAGAAGGGGTCCAGCCCAGGGGGACTGTGACAAGGATACTCCCTGTCTATAGGCCCAGACCACCTAGGTGACATCTCCCTCACAGGAAGCAGAGTTCCAAAGGACAGAGCCTGACACACTGACACAGCCCCTGGTACCAGGTGACACACTGGCTATGGGATGCAGGGTCCGTGGAGTCCCAGAGCCCACCAGCTCCTGACTCCCCAGTAGGAGGGGCACCTCTTCTGGGGTCATTCCCTCATCTGCAGACTGGAAAACTGCCACTTAACTCAGGGCTCAAGAATGAAACGGAGAGAGCGAGCACAGCCTCAGCTTCTCGACAAACACACCTGGGGGTGGCTACTATGTCAGCTGCTTGCCAGGCCTTGAGAGAGTGGGGGACACCCAGCTCCCCTGAACCTCTAACAGAGTACTGGGCATGGAAAACTAGGTCAGCAAGATGCCAAGGAACACTGGAGGCTGGAGCAATTTGGGAAGGAAGGGCCAAGGACCCTCCTTTAGCAACTGCTGGACACAGGCTTCAGGGGCTTCCAGCTGTAGCTGCCACCAGGCACCGCCAGCCGGAGTCAACAAATGCCACAGTGGGGCTGAGAAAGACAGCAACCTGAGCAGCTCCGTGACCAGGGATGGTGGAGGGCAGGAGAGGGGCTTGCTGGTGCTGTGCCCAGGGCCATGGGGCATGGCTGGGGGAGGTGCTGCTCTCTCCCAGGCCAGTCTCCTCTCCTGCTCAGGCACCGCCAAGGTGTAGCCCTGGAACCCATCACAGACTCGCCTGGCTACTGTGTCAGCAGCTTGCCTGGCATGGTGGTTGGGCCACTGGGAAGCTGTAACAGTGAAAATGAGATGCGTCTGGGCTGGGGCCAAAATTCTAAGGCCTTCGCAAGAAATAACAACTATAAACAAAAAGCAAAGGCAGACACCCTGTGATGAGCTTCAGTGACTCCAGGTCTGCAGGCCAAGGCGAAGCGGGTCTTGGTTAAGCTTTTGAAGGTACTGGGTCAACATTAAATGTTTCAAGGTGTGACAACACACGCAGCTTGGCCTACAAGACAGAAATTCAACAGCAAACCGGGCGTCAAGTGGGTGGGTCCAACTCCTTGTCCACCTGCCCCTCAGGAAGCTGCTCTGATTTACTCCCCACCAGGGCCTATGTGACAGCAACTCCACACAGCCCCCAGCCTGGGGTGCCTCTTGGGAGACCACCAGAAGGGACAGTGAGAGCACATGCCCAGGGAGGGCGTGCCACACTCCCAGTGTGACCCAAGAAGCCAAAGCCAGACCTTCACCTGCCTCCCCAAACACAGCAGCACCTCACAGCAACACGTGGAGCTTCTGAAAGGAAACGCAGAGTCTGAAGGGGCTGAACATGAGCTCCCTCATAACAAGAGAAGCCACCACGGACCCAGGGCAGGCAGGCAGGTCACCTCACGCAACTTCACTGCCAGGCAACCCTGCTGGCAGAAGGGACTGCAGAGGCACGTCAGGCAACGGAACTAGGTCTGAGCTGAAGGAGTGCCTGACCTTGCTCCCATGCTGCTGTTCCCCTCCCCCAAAGCCAAGATGGTCCCTCAAACGCCCGGTGTCCCCAGAACATACAGTGCACCCGTGCTTGTGGGCACACACGCTCTGGTCTGCCAGGGCCTCCAGCTGGGCCGTCACAAATCTCCTTTGTCTCTGGCTCAGTCTAAGCACGACTCTCTCGCCTGTTGGTGGCTACCCAGCCAGGGGCTCTGGGGAAGGGACATGCAGTCCTGACTGTGAAGTCTGCCAAAGGGGCCGAGCAGCACCCTGCCCCAGATGGGCTGATCCAAGTCACATGAACTGGACATCCAGATGGGAGGCTGACGGCACACACAGCAGTTGGCAGTGGCCCACAAGAAAAAAGAGAGGTGGGCATTGGCAAGCTTCCTCCCCGGGAAACCACGTCTGTTCAGCCTTTGCTAAAAGCTGGGAAAAGCTCTTGGGAGCCCTTACAAATGTCATGGAGAAGGTCTCAGGCTCAGAATGCAGCTTCAGGGGCACAAACCTGCCAACTCCGGCTGCTGACCTTGGGCACGTGAAGTTAGTTCACTGGTCCTTCCTTATAATGACACCGGGGAAAACAGAAAAGGTAGCTACCCTCGTTATTCTGATCCCAAGTCTGCCCTGGCCTCTCTTCCCGTGATAACCCTCAAGTCACTAAAGGATCCCCAACAGGCAGCCGGCAAGCACCATGGTCTGTTAGGGAAAGACCGGTGCCTGCTCCACTGAGCCCGCCCCTTCAGCGGGCACTAGAAACTACCTACCAGCGTCCCCGAATCTGGATTCCAGCTCTTAAGGCCAAAAAATTAAGATCAAGGCCATGGGCTTTGTTTGAGAAAAAATAAAATCACGGCCATTAAATGCAGTGCCCCAACTTACTAGCTGGGAGTAGACGGACTCCCTGTGGTGCTGACAAGAGGCCCAGAGATCATGACTATGGTCCATCAGTGTTCCTTGCTGACACCACCAGGGCTGTGCGCTCAAGGGCCTGGGCAGCATCAGCAGCATGGGTGCAAGCAGCAGTCGACACCTTAAGTCATTCGTTTATTCTCAAGATGTGCACACTCAAGTATTAAGTTGGCCAGGACAACTCATGGCTCCTAGGTATGTACAGGTCCTTCAATGGCTTGGGTTACAACTTCATAGCTAGTGCACCACACACACGAGATAAAACAGGAAGCCTAAAAACCCCAAGCCACTCCAAGAAAAATGAGGGAGGGGAGGAGGGCAATAATGCAGCATCCTGTTGGGGGAATCAATGCACGAGGAGGGGACGACAGAGGAGTGGAAGGCAAGCTAGCTTCAATCTCCGTCAACTGCAGCTTCCGTGGGATGTTCAGGGGATCGAGTTCAACAGGTCCTTCAGGAAGCTCTCTGGATCAGTGATTTCTGATAGAAGACCTGGAAAACACAGAGCAGAGGGTGCGTAGGGGCAGTGTGCATAGCCCCCCTCCCTTATCTCGCTGGGGGTAACTGTGACACGAGAGGTCTCTATCCCCAAAAGGCAGATTCACCCCATTTCTCATGTTAATTCTCTGAACTGTCACAAAAAGTTAAAATTGGGCTGGGGATGTAGCTCAGTTGGTAGAGTGCTTACCTCGCAAGCACAAGGCCCTAGGTTCAATCCCCAGCACCGCAAAAGAAAAAAAAAAAAAAAGTCCAAATTGAAAGGGGGCTCTACCATTTCCTGGCTATGTTCACTTGGCCACTCACTTTATCTTGAAAAACTGTCACTGTGTCTATGAAGGTGGGGATAAGCAGAGCGGCCAGCTCACACAGGGCAGCCTAGAGAACTGAACTCAGACCCCATGAAGGGCGCCCAGCCTGGGAGGCGGCGAGTGCTCAGTGCACAACGGAGCTACTACTTGCTTGTCCGTGGTTTGGTATACACATGCTTTCTGGGGGAGCTGGTTCACACCCATGGATCTCACAGGACAAGCCTTGACACTGACCGGCTACATCGAGGAACTCTGCGAAGGTCTCCACCGGCATGAACTCCTCCTGGAAGGTCTTCAGGGCCTTGTCGGCAGCTTCGTAGATGGGCATATCATTGTGACGGATGTACTCAGCCAGAGAGCAGGACCAGCCGCCCTCCGTGTTACTGGTAGGCACCTTCTACAAGAACCAACAGACAGGGCAGGTGACTCACTGAACGCTGCCTGGTCCTTGGCCTGGAGCTGGTCAGGCCATCTCAACCCATGGAGAGAGCCCTCCCCATGCATAGAGTGTTCTACCTCCAGGACCATCAGACTCTGAGTCACGCCTCAGAGTCCTCACAATGCACGGTGCCACTTGAACCCAGGAGTGCCACCACGGCTGTTTTCTCCTCCCCACACACTGCACAGCTGAGGGAATCATCACCATGCTCTGATCGGACTGTTTCACTTAGGTGACGACAGGAGCCACCCTAAACACATTGACTTTTTGAAGACACAGCTCCCCAGAGAAGTGCATGAGGAGCTGGCTGCAGGCTTGAAGGGCGTGAGGAGTGACCCAGCTACAAATGGACAGCCAGATGCGGGGGTGTGGCCTGAGCCCTCCCCACTGCAGGGTCTGGTTGCTCCTAAGGAGCAACATGCCTCCAAGCCAGAGAGGGGGCAACCTGCAGATGCTGAGGCAAGGTCAGAGCCAGGAGCAGAGCATGCTTCACCCCTGCAGAAACCAGCTGGGCCCGGCTTCCTTACCTTGAACATGTTGTAAATGAGATCGACGAGCGCCCAGAAGAGAAGGGAAGAACGATAAACAGAGTAGTCCTTGACTGCCTTGTCTGTCAGCCTGGAAGAGAAAATCAAGCCCCATGCCATGAAGCTCCTAGGATACTCGCAAGGGCAGAGCAAAGCATCTGGGGGCCAAGGGCAGAGTTACTGTGATATCTGCTTCACAAGGTTGGGCTATGAGCCTTGTCTTCTTGGAAGATGCAGCTGTGGGCAAGGAATTCTGAAGCTCTGGGCCAGAGGGCCATTCATTACAAAGACGTCCCGTGAAATGTGTCTAATTCTCCAGCACTGTCGTCCAAAGCACAGTAAAACAAACGGGGAGACCTAAGTTCGACATGGCAACCCAAGGCTCCTGACTTAAGAATGTAAAGGGGTCCCATGTTTAGCCCTATACTAGCTTTTGGACATGATGGTGCCTAATATATGAAGAAGGAAACAAGGTTCTATTTCAATGTTTCCATTTTTTTTTTTTTTTTTTTTTGGTACCAGGGACTGAATCCCCAGGGGCGCTGAGCCACTGAGCCACATCCCCAGCCCTTTTTATTCTGAGACAGGATCTCACTGGGTTGCTTAGGGTCTCACTAAGTTGCTGAGGCTGGTTTTGAACTTGCAATCCTCCTGCCTCAGCCTCCCCAGCCACTGGGATTACAGGCCTGTGCCACCACACTGGGCTATTTCAATCTTTACATTCCCACCAGGAGAAAGTTCATAAACGGTCAGCAGACCCAAACCAGCCAAAAGCCATCACTGGTCAAACACACGCTCTGTTAAAAAACAGCAAGCTGGTAGAAAATTGGTGTTGAGCAACAGCCACGTCTAGGATGGAGCATGCAACCACCTAACACCTCCTAAATCCTGGGGTAATCCCAGAGCGAGCTGTTCACCACACCCCTTTATTCCTAACCTGTATTGTCACTACTTAATCTAATGATTCAGTTCAGCATTAAAGACTAGTCAGTGCCTTGGAACATCAGGGGCTGCCCCGACAAGGTCCACAACCTTCGCAGCAGACAGTCTTGGCTTGAGGAATGATCACACCAGGTAGACCCTGGTGGGAAACCGACTGGACTCCCCTCAACATGGGAGTCAGGTTGGTTTCCACCACCCAAGCTCTCTGAGAGGTCCCAATTGCAAATAGCCACCACATCTCTACGAAGAAGGTAAAGGCCAGATAAACCCTTGCCATGGAGTATTCTATACCCTGGAACACATCCCACAACTAAAGGGACACATACTGGATGGATCAGTACTAAAATACATGTATATGTGTGTACACAGGAATCATAACAAGAAGCGCACAGATGTTATTTACTAGAAGCTAAAACCATGGGCCTCAAATAAAGGGAGCATCTATCATGAGACAGGCCATTCACACCTGCATTTAGTAGATGCTCAATTCACAAAAGCAAAATATATAATAAAATGAGAGATGAATGTGAAAACATGCTGCCTGGAGCCCCCTCTGCCCAGGATCTCCCAAGTGCCCACTTTTTCCCCCATACCAGCCCAGGGTGCTGCAGCCTAAAGTAAAAATTACTGTCAGGTGGGCCCGTGGATGAGGGCAACTATCCACCTCTGTGCAGTCCTGGCAGGTAAGGCAGGAGATAAGGCTGTGGCGAAGCCTGAGCAACTCCCAGGCTTAAATACCTGCGAGTTCCCAGCAGAGGAGGAGCCGTTTTTATCTGAATATAAAACACGCAGGAGTCATCAGTCTGTCATGAGCTAATTTTGCGGGTATCTGCTACTGCCCCTACCTCAAAATGTACCCAACTGAGGATAAAGTCTGCTGCCAGTGACACTGCCCAACACCAGGATGACACTATGACACATACTGCAGCACAAGGTCATGGAAGCAAGGACCACTTCCTTCCTGAAGTGCAGCTCCTCTCTGGGAGGTGTCCCCATGACTAGAGGAGTGGGTCTGGAAGAAGACAGGCTCACAGAACACGGGACAGATGGGATGAATGCCTGTCAGTCACAGCCTCTCCTCGAAGGGTGTCCCCGTAATGGGAAAGCCCTTAGCACCTCTGCGGGTCTGCTTCATAGGTGGCAAGCTCGGCTCAGACCATGGCCAGGCTTGGCTCTTCTCCACGGCTGCCCTGCCTGGTAAGCAGGAATTCTTGGGTAACCCTGCCCAATTTAATTATTTAAGGCTAATTAGTAAAGGTGACTAAACTGCTACAGAGAAAATGGCAACACATGAATGCAGCTCACACTGGGTCTCCTATTAATTAAGCTTTCACCAAACTGGCTTTTCTTCAACTGCCTGGGACAGTAGTGAATTCCAGTCTCCTAACTGAAGGCAGAATAACTCCAGCAGGCTCAGATTTCACACCTGCCATGGAGAACCTGTGCCCAATACACAGCCACTCTGTTAGCCACGAATGCAGCTCAGTCTGGCTTACCAACAATGCCATATCACAAGATCTAACTTCAGATTTCAAGCAGTTAACTATTAATGCCCAGGCTCTTGGGGAACATGGGCAAGTGACATGTATGGAATGGGGACAGGAGTTATATAAAAAACTAACAGGATTCACTGTTCCCCTCCACCCAAACAGGCTGGTATTGGCCAGATTCAACAGGACAGCTCCAGTCTGGTCCCAGTGGGGCACGAAATGTCTACAAACAGAAAGCAAAGAAAATGCTTGCTATCTCAGAGCCGAGAGGCAAAGCAGCCAGGTATGCCCATCAGGTCCCTGCTATTTCACTTGGTTTGTCATTATCATCGGCCTGAAAGTCCCTCTCTGCTCCCCTGTTGGTCCATATGTGTGGAAATGATCCTCAGATCTTAAACTAACAGATCCAGAGAACTACAGCAGAATCAAAGGGACATCTTCCAGAAATAGAACAGGGGCACCTTTCACTCAAGTGGAAACAGCAAGCCACTGGAATACCCGACGTTAGCCTGAGTGGGGCCAGCGTTCACTCCACACGGCCACCACCGTGGTCATCTTTTTTTTTGTGATGCTGGGGATTGAACCCAGGGCCTTGTGCTTACAAGGCAAGCACTCTACCAACTGAGCTACACCCCAGCCCCACTGTGGTCATCTTAAAGAGCTGGGATGATTGTTCTTATTTCAGTTTTCTCCCAAGACACCTCCCATCTGACCCAAATTGCAGCACAAGGTCATGAAAGCAAGGACCACTTCCTTCCTGAAGTGCAGCTCCTCTCTGGAAGGGGTCCCGTGATTAGGGGAGTGGGCCTGGAAGAAGACAGGCTCACAGAACACAGGACAGGAACAGTAACCAAGAAGTGAGAAGGATGAGCTTTTAATTATTAAAAAGGAAATCCTGGGGCTGGGGTTGTGGCTCAGTGGTAGAGCACTTGCCCAGCATGTGTGAGGCACTAGGTTCGATTTTCAGCACCACATATAAATGAATAAAAATAAAGGTCTGTCAACATCTAAAATAAATATATTAAAAAAGTAAAGAAATCCCCATCACAGCCATGCTAAAACTTCTTAGTTTATGGCAAAACCATCAAACAAACAAAACAAAAACCCTAGTTACCTGGCTGAGCCTCTGCTGGTCCTGATACTCTCATTAGCTGTACCACCCAGTGCCTAAGCTGCATTCCTCCCTGAATTTTCTACAGAAGGTAACCCTGGCTTCACTTTTCCAATGTATGAACACAAAACCCAGAGAGGACTAAGCAACTGCCAGCCATCAGCCTAGGCTCTCAGCGTTGCTGCCAACTGCTGACCAATGAGCACACGTTCCCCTAGCACACGAGGGTCATTCGGCTTTGAAACACATTACACACAATCCAGACAGCAGCTTCCTGAAGCAGGTACTGACCTGGTGGCACCTCCGGGAGCCACTGCCCGGGCCTGCGAGGTCACCAGCAGCCTCCGCAGGATCTCGACACGCGTGGCTCTCCACTGCTCAGGGGGCAGGACGTGCAGGGCCAGGATTGTGAAGTAGTGGGGCCCATCCACATCAAAGGCACTCTCCACCCACTTCTCCTTGGGTTGCTCCAGGAAGCCTTGGAGGTTCTTCTCCTCTCGGGATGTTGCTCGGGTTCTGGAAGAAAAGGGGCATGGTGGGTGCAGGAAAGTGACATGGAGTCACACAGTGAAGAATGGATCAGGGTGTCAGCTTCTTTCAGAGCACGGCTAAGAGTCCCTCTGCCATCAATCCAAGAGGTCTGTGTTCCCAGGCCCTTGTCTGTGGCAGCTTCCCTGCCCCTCACCACCCCTGCTCAACCAGTACCTCCTGCCGTTGAACGTCCTGCCAACTGGCATGTTCACTGACACTCCAACACGGGCTTACCTGCCCACTCTGGAAACCCCGAAAGTGAGGAGACTTGACCATCGTCACTAAGCCAGTGACAACACCAAGTGTGGAGGGATCCAGACTCCCACTCGACTCACAGCCTGAACTCTCCCTCTCCACACAGCCACTGCATTTGGCTGCTTCCCCAGGCGCTCTACTTGGTTTATTTTTCATGTCGAGTGTTCTCCCTCCTTCCTAAGAGCAGTCTCTCTCCAGCAAGCACTGCTGGTTGCCTGCACGCCTGCCTACATCATGTGATGACAATCGTCACGGCGAACTTGAACACCAGGCACCATGCTCAGTGCTTTATGTGGACCATTCATGTGATCCTCATAAGAGCCCCGTGAGGCAGCTACTACCACTGACCCCATTGTACAGAGAAGAAAACTGCAGAACAGAGGAGTTAAGTACCTGGCCCAAAGTCACACACTGGGCTGAGTACCCTGGCAGCCTGGCTGCAGAGCCTACTCACTGTTAACTCTACACCCTCCCATGATGACGTTCAGACACGAGTCATGGACCTGCCACTAAGAGACCACCGAGTGCTTCCTGACTGTCTATTGCTGGCTACACTGCCTTATCATCTAGCCGCTGCTCTCGTGCCTCGAATGCTTGATGCCCTATCCTGCTTCAGTGACTGTTGGGGGGAAAAAGGGGAGTAGACATATACAGTGCTAGCAGCCACCAGAATCCCAGGTTCCGGTCTGCAGATGGCACTGTCACAGCTGCTGGGCTATGGGGACAAAGGGGGCAAGGATACCCTGCTTTCTTCTGCTCTCTACAAAATGAGCCTGGCTGGAAAGGATGGATAGACTTGACTGGCTCTTCCAGCCCCTGGGGAAACTGAGGCTTCTGGACATCTCAGGATCTGCTCAAGCTCTGCTCTGGCTTACAGGAGTCATGGTATGACAAACTTGCTGAGTGCTCTGTAACCAAGCTCACACCAGTGTTGAAAGGTTAGTGAGGGAAGACAGAATGTGGTGGAGAAACAGAAGCCTCTGGGTCAGCTTCTGCCTACCCAGGTAACTGCCCAGAGTCGACTCCCCTCCAACTCAGGGACCTGAGCAGGAGTTCTAAATGTCTGGCATGTAGGAACAACGTGATACCATAAGTCACCAGCTCTATCCCAGCAGGCTAAACCACGGAAAGTGTTTTCCTCACTGGGTCTGCTTCTCTCCCTGGGGAATGGAGCAGTCCACTCCACCCCATGGCTGCCAAGACACGTCTCTACAAAAACCTGCTGTCAGAGCCCCAGGAACACTGGTAATGAGCACCGCCAGGCCCGCAGCATGCTCTGGACAGTAGGCATGTCTGTGCCGTCAGGAAGGCCAGGTGTCTCTTTTGATACCTAAGGAGTCTGGCGATGATGTAATGCCCTCCAAAGAAGCCCTGCCCTGCCTCTGCAACAATGAAGGCTGCGTTCTTGAGGTCAGCCTTTTATCTCAGGGCAAGAAAGGAAGAAGAAAACAACACTGTTGATGAGAAGCCAGAAAGGACAAGAGCCGACTGTGTGCTGCCCCCACAGCACGCCAGCGCCTCAGGTGGACTGCACAGCTCTCCACAGGCTGCCAATTTCCTGCCCACCAGAGCTGTGCAGTTCTGCCAGGAACACGTCCTGCAAGTACAAAGCCATTCACACCCAAGAGCTAAGGCACAGTAAAGCTCTTAATTTGCTTCTAAAACCTGGAGTGGAATGGAAGACTCTTTTGCACCTCCTGAGAGTTCTTTAAAATGACACCAGTGTCACCGAACTATGCCATACTGTGCTCACAGATAAAACACGTCTTCCTCCTGGCTGCTTTCCTCTCGGCTGACTTCCCAGGTAATCTGCAACACGCCCTTCCCCTCTCACTTGCCAGAAGCATTACTTGCTGGAGAAAAAACAGGAACAACAAATCCAGTTTCCAGGCATGAAGTGGGGCCTCACTGCAACCGCTGGTGTGCCCTGACGAAGGCTGGGCTCCGACCATGGCCCCCCATCAGGAGGACAGAATGGCTTTGCCCATTTCACTGCCTTCCAGGCTGAAGGCCAGTCCAAGGATGTAGCCCATGGCTGCCCATGGTGGGACACAGGAGAGCTTTGGAAAGTCACCCACTCTACTTTATTCTGGGCAACCCCCAAAAGCTACAGATGAACCTCCCTACCTCAGTAAAGGCTGCCTAAGGTCAGACATTGACTCTGGAACTAAGCAGAGAGGTGATGGAAAAGCCAGGGGAATTTGTTGGGCAGAGGTGTGGGGCAGGTCGGCCAAGAGGCCACCCAAAGGGCTACAGGATACTGACGTGTTCAGGACGTAAAGCACAGTGTGAATGATGTACGGGATCAGGTGGATGTTACTCTCCCGGCCACCCCCGCCGGTGTCTGCGCTGAACGACTGCTCCATGGCAAAGCGCAGGAAGAGCAGCTTGATGTCATGGATGTTGAGCTGGTACGTGGGCTCCCGCTGGCCCGTGCACTCCTGGAGGTAAGTGTTGTGCCTGGAGAGGAGCAGCGAAACATGGAAGCAGAAGTGAGTTCCAGGTGACAGCCAAGGTGGAAGGCAGAATACCCCCTGGCACCTGGCCTGATGGCTGCAAGGGAGAGCTGGGGACACGGCCAGGGCCAGCAGGAGGCAAGACCACAGGACGTTTTCATTTCTGCTGTGACTGAGTGTGACACTCCGTAAGTGTGGACAGATGTCCTAGCACATGTCATGGACACATATATTTTTTGGAGGAAGAAATATGGAACCCACTCCATTATGACATGATGATCTACCCATAGGAACTCTCTTCAACTTTCAAATCCACTTTTGTTTTTTTGACTGTTTTTTGTTGTTGTTGTTGTTTTTAATAAGTCAATATACATTCCTGTCCTTCTGGGCCTTACCTCTTATTAGGTGGGTGACCTTGAGTAAACTACTCAACCTCTCTGTACTACTAGAAGCAACATGTGGTAAACCTTTAAATATGTTGCCCCTTGTTACTTTGATCATTATCACTCCAGAAACCTGTTTAGAGTAAACACCTCGTCACTGAGCTTTAAAACAGGACTTGGAGCTGGGCATGGTGGCACAAGCCTGTAATCCCAGCAGCTCGGGAGGCTGAGGCAGGAGGATTGTGGGTTCAAAGCCAGCCTCAGCACAGGCAAGGCCCTAAGCAACTCAGTGACACCCTGTCTCTAAATAAAATACAAAATAGGGCTGGGGATGTGGCTCAGGGGCCAAGTGCCCAAGTTCAATCCCCAGTTCCAAAAAAAAAAAAAAAAAAAACCAAAAAAACAGGACTTGGGAAGGGGCCACCATGCCACAAAGCACTGCCAAAACATAAGCATCTCAGAGAAGCTCCACCTATTCCGAGTTGGATCTGTAGGGGTAGGGAGGCCTTAAAAGGGTCCCAGTATCCCCGTGCAACTAAGCTACTTTCATCATCGTTATTCTTTTCTCTTTTATTTGTGGTACTAGGGATCGAACCTAAGGACTCTCTCACTGAGCTACATTCCCAGACCTTTTTAAATTATATTTTGAGACAGGGTCCGGCTAAATTGCCTCAGGCGGCCTTGAATCCATGATCCTCCTCCCAAGTAGCTGGGATTACAAGCATGCATCACGTGCCTGGTTACTTTCATTAGTTAAACGTCAGAGCCATACGCCATCACAAGTGAGCTCTGGGACATTCTTGGCCTGACCACGTCAGGGATCCAAGTCTTATGTCATAAAATCAACAGAAGATGGACCAACCAAAATTTTAAACAGTGCCTCAGAAACTGAGGGTGCCTTCTTCCTCTGTGGGTGGGCCTCAGCAGGTCAGGACTTCTGTAAATTTCCATCCCCCATCCCCATCTGCTCTGCACAGCTCCTTAGTCAGCAAGCAAAGAGTCATGGATGCCCAATGACAGAGGTAGGAAATAGGGCTGGACTGATAGCTTTATCTTCCCCCTCTCCTGTAAATCCTTTCTTTTGGGGGGGCAGTTGGTACTGGGGATTGAACCCAGGGGCACTTCATCCCCAGCCGTTTTTAAGCTTTATCTTGAGACAGGGTCTCACTAAGTTGCTGAAGCTGGCCTCAAATGTGCAATCCTCTTGCCTCAGCCTCCCACTGCTGGTATTATAGGCGTGCACCACTGCACCCGGCAAATCCCATCCTTTTTACCATGGGACATGCTCTATACTCACCTTGCCAAGCAAGTGGCAAAAGCTGATTCCGGGACATGGGGTCCCCAGACCGGGAGGAGCCCATTGCACTTGGTGTTGGCATTCTGCAGAGCGGCACTTTCCCACTCTTCCCGGCCTCGAGCCAACCTGGGTGGGGAGTAGAGCAGGGACAAATGACTACTGGAATTAAGCTGGCACCAGACACCTGGGCAAACGGGTGGAGGAAGGCTTGTTGTTTTACAGTATGTATGTCAGACCACGCTCTGGCCCTAGTGGGAGAATTAGCCATTTATAATCTCTGGACTTAAGGACCAGTTCTACAGACCTGAGTCTTACGTCATAAGATTGAGAGAGGAGGGAGTGACCAATCAAAATTTTGAACAGCACCCCAGAAACAGGGTGCTCCTTTCTCTCACCCTGTGGGTGTGGGCCTCAGCAGGTCAGGACTTCTGTAAACCAAGGTAAATGCTGGCTTCACTAACTGGTAAATAAACCACTTTTACCAGCCTTGGGCCAAAGCCAAACACATGGCCCTACTACCTTAAGAATGGCTGTTGGTCTGTATGCTTTAAGGTAGAACAGATTACTCCCCAGATACTAAGGAGTAGACTAACAACCTAGGGGCTGGCAGTCCCACCCGCTGCAACTCCAGGGCCTCAGGCAAGTGGCCCACTCCCCTGAAATAATGTAGGTCCAGAGCTGATGCACACCTAAGAGAGAGGGGAGGCTCTGGGAAGGCCTGCTGAGGGAGCAACTGCAAAAGCCAGTGCCTACCTGACAGCAGCCAGGTGGCAGTCGTAGTGCACAATGTTGAAGTGGGACACAGTGCTGTAGCCCTGCTGTTTCCGGGGCTTGTTCTCCATCTCTTCCAAGGCTACCCGCTTCGTGAAGGTGTAAATGCCCAGGACCTTCGTGGGCTGCAAAGACAGCAGATGATAAAAGAGGAGAGGTGAAGAGAAACGCTACCTCAGGCCTAGGAAGGACGTAGGGCAAATGAGAACTGAGTGTCCTCCTTCTAGGCAATGCCCTGGGACTCAGGCTGCTTTACACAGGAGTGCTCAGAAGAGTGAGTGCTCTGGTATGAAAATGGTTTGTTCCCAACAAAAATCAAGCTGAGGCTTAATTCCTCGGAGCAGTGTTGAGGGGTGGGGGGGACCTTTAAGAGGCAGTTAAGTCAGGGGCTCCCCTTCACGAGGGATCAACAGTTCCCTTGAGGGGTATTGTGAGAGGGCCTAGTGCTTCTGTTGGGTCCCCCACAACATGTCTCTCTTCCACATGCACACCCTTGCCCTTTGCCCAAGATCTTGCCAGAAACCAAGATTTCAGCACTATTCTCTTGGACTTCCAGAACCATAAGCTAAATAAAGCTCTGTTCTTTACAGATTAATCTTGAACATTTTGTTACATATAGCAGCAGAAATGGACCAAGAGAGTGTCACCTCAGCCGTGGGTTAGGCACCAAGCTGGGCACAGTCCAGGGAAAGGGGTGCGAGTGGCCAACGGGGGTGCTGGGCAGACAGAGGCAGAGGGGCAAACCCAAGCCATCCTTCTCCCTGGGCCTCATCTATCTGGAAATGCAGGACAAGCTGCCTTCTTGATAGTCATTTGCTTTTCAAGAGCTGACAGGCAGTGCTGACAGGCTACAGGAGGACCAACAAAGGCATCTGCCCTTCCACCACCCGGGTGCTGAGAGAGTGGTAAATTCATGCTGAGGAGGAAGAGGCCACCTTCTGGGCCTTCGGGGAACAAACAGGTCACTTGCTACACTGCTCCTTTCAGGAATCTAGCTTGGACGTGCCTAGAAAGTGGGGTTTTGATCTTCTCCCCTATCATCCTGAATGGAAGCAGCACGGTGTGCTGGGAAAATCCCAGGTCTGGAGCAAGAGCAGCCCCAGCTGAAATTCTGGCTCCACCAAGTGTCCTTTGTTTTCTTAACTATAAATTGGGACTTTTCACATGTTTAAAGACACAATCACCCAATTTACACAGAGCTCTGAGCCTGAGGCCTCGCATACAGAAGGAATGCAGGGGAGCTGTTTGTCACTGAGGAGGACGATGCCTATCAGTGTGCCTTCTTGCCTTTAGAAGAGGACAGCACACAGCCTCGACCCAGTCCACAAACAACAGGGTCTCCAGAGGGCCACCTCCTGAGCATGAGGCCAGACTAGGCCATCAGAGCCCATGCCCGAGGCCGACTGCTGCCCAGCAGTGGTACCTGGAACTTGTAGCCCTCTCTGCAGATGCAGCACGTGAGGCCCGGCTCCTCGATCAGCTCTTCCATCTGCTTCAGGAGTGCTGTCTTGGTCACCACCTGGCCTTTTTCGTTTGTCTGCAAGGGAACCCAGGTAGCATGTCAGAAGGGGATTCTCACATGCCTTCCCACTCTGGCGTGGGGATGCTCAGACAGACACTGCGACATCAAGAGAGAAATCCTTCAGACCCAGATTCTTCTGCTATTCTCTACTCCCTACAGGAACCCCTGAAGCAGAGGAAAACTTCCAATGGGAACTTCCAAGTGGTACTTCCACCTGCCACCAAAAAAGCCCCCTTTCTTTGCTCCAGCAATGCCAAGTCTCAGCTGAGAAGGGCTGCTGCATTCTGATTTGCTCACCATTACTGTGTGAGTGTTGAAACTGCTGACACTCAAGTTTTCTGGTTGGGACAAGGCTCTTCTAGGGTTACTGATTCCTCTAAGGCGGGACAGTGAAGCACAGAGCCCTTTGTGTCAAACAGATCCTGGTCAAAACCCTGTCAACCAATTAGTTTCATGCCTCCACCTACTGACTTCTCAATTTCTTCATCTGGAAAAATGGATATGACACTATCAACTCATAGAATCACTAGGGGGCTTAAATAAAATCCTACAAGTAAGGTGTTCCAGCACTGGGCCTGGCACGTAGCCAATCCCCAATACCCACAGGTTATCATCCACAGTTTCTGTGAACTTGCTAAGTCAACCCTGAGCCCCATCTATAAGCAGAACAGCAGTCACCCCCTGAGTACACTGAGCTCCTGCCTTCACCTGCACGTCCCCAGCCTCAGACTCGAGGAGGTGCCTTACCGTCATACCCAAGGTGCCCAGAGCCTTCTGCCTCATGGCCATGGCCATGCGCTTCTTCTCAGCCCGGGTCTCCCTGCGGGCTGCGTCAATCTTCTTGTTTACATCAGGGTGCTCCCGCAGTGCCTCCAGCAGGTTCTCTGCCAGAGTCCCAATGCCCTCGTCACTGGACACCTGCTCCAGCTTATGCAGGTTTGTGATGGAGTCGGTTCCAATCAGAACCTGCCAATAAGAGGCCAGAGAGATACATGTATCCAACTATTGAGACAAGCCTTCTTCCCAGGAGCATACAGGTTTGGAAAATCACCCATGTGCATAATCGGGTGAACCGCAATCAGACCCTCTGATTCGCACTTCAGGAGATGCCAACACATGGAAGGAGGATAGCTCTGCCACTGCCTTTCATTTGTAGCTTCAGGATTCCCAATTATAAAATGGGGACAGCCATGGTTGAAGTAAAAATTAAAAATCAGATAACACACGTAAAGCATCCAGCACAATGAGAGTGAAGAGGGCCAGGGGGTCCTGGTCAGAGAAGCAGCAGCACCTGAGTGCTGTGCCCACCAGGAGAAGCAAGTCCGGCCATTCATGATACACTGCCCTTGAGTTCTTCATCCAGGAGCCTCTGGGCCCACTAGCCTGGGGGCACAGTTTCCCCAACCCAGGGATACAAGAGGCACAACTAGTATATGTGGGAGTAGAGATAATAAAAAACAAACAAAAATAGGTATCAACCCTTCCGAGAAGGTGGAAAGTCACTGCACTGCGGCACCTTGCCATCAGAAGGCCTGGAGAATGTCAGCACACCTGAGGCAGACAG
Organism: Glaucomys volans; assembly: GCA_020662805.1. NCBI lineage: Eukaryota > Metazoa > Chordata > Mammalia > Rodentia > Sciuridae > Glaucomys > Glaucomys volans. The sequence continues at coordinate 590,732 of JAJEJO010000599.1, read as the reverse complement.
CGCCTGGAAAAGGCCTCCAGGTGAGCTCACTGGGCATCACCACCACCCCATCACTAGTGAACGGACAACAATGACTTCATATCTGACAATAAGTTGAAAACAACGAAGCTAATTTGCAATATGAAAACTCAGTACTCAGCTCCGATCATTTACTAGCTCATAAATCTATTCTCACCGCAGCTCTGCTTCAAACTGCACCTCAGCAAAATGACATGTTTTCTTATGTCTCATGCTTCCAAATGCTGAGCCCATATTTCAAATCCTTTTGAACTTTTCCCACAGGCACCACAAACCCAACACCCTGCCTGCGTATCCACTGTGTGTGCACGTGGACATATATGTGTGTGCAACAGTGTTTCAGGTGATGGGGAAACAAAGACCCTGACCTGAGTTCACATTCCAGCAAGGAGGGCAGAACACACATTCACAGTGTATGCCAATGAATCCTTCCCACACACTCTCAACCTGCCTGTGTCCACCATCTCCTTCAACCACACTGCCATTCACCTCGACACCCGATCCAGAGACTGAGCAGTTTTCCTGGTTCATTCAGCTTCTTCGCCTTGTGCAGTCTCTAAACCCCATCATTCCACCTCCTAGATCTCTGTTGAGTCTATTCATGAACTAGTTCAAGCTGCCACTTCACTCCCCTTGACTATGATAAGCACCTACTTCCAGTCCATCTCCCTTTAGTCCCTTCTCTGTACCATGACGAGGGCACTGCCTAACTAGAGAACACGCACGCTCCTCTCCTTGGAGAATATGCTCTGGGCCCAGCGTCACCTCTTGCCACACTTCCTCTCTCCTGCACAACTGCTTCATTCTTGCAATGCTTCAAACTTTCTTTTGCCTCTGAGCCTTTGCAGGTGTCACTCTCTCTTCCTAAAAATCCTCTTTCCTTTGTCCCCTTCCACACCACATCTATCTCACTGCAGGGTCACTACTATGTTTCTGGCTCCATCTTCCACCAGACACAATGAACATCTCATTCAGCAACTTAGCTCAGCCCAGTACCAGGCATGACAGCTGCTCAACAAATCCACTGGAAGAAAATTGTGAATGTCGAGTGTTTACCTAGATAAAGGCTTGCTCTAAAGAAAACAATTCAATTGAGCAATTGGAGCAAGTTCAGGAACCAGCTGATTTGAGACTGCGGGCCTCAATCACACTTCTGTTCCTTGACTTATTCCTATGCAAAATAGAGCTGCTATAAGGCTATGGAAAACAATGTATGGGAAGACCCCTACTGCAAAAAATCATCTCCACAGAAACAGCTAATTTTGACAATCTGTGCTGAGTTGAACATGAGTTTGGAATAATAGAGATCTGAGTAAAACCACTGGAAGAATCTTTAATCAAGTTACCACATTTTTGGAGCGAGTTATCAGAACAGAGCATCAAATAAGATGTTGGAACTGCATTCAATACAGAACATTATAGACATAAAAAATTAAAGACATAAGTCCACCCTAAGGACTCTCAAAACTCAGCATTAAAAATAACTAAATAATCCACCTAACAAATGAGAAGACATGAAGTCATTTTCCTGGAGAAGAGACACAAATAAAGCACACAGAAAGGTGCATATGTGCAACCGCATAGCCACCAGAGAAACACGAGCCAGCACTGCAGAGAGGTCACCGCACATCTGTAGGAGGCAAAAAATTGAAACACCACCTCCAAGGGCTGGCAACGACTCAGAGAAACCAGGCTACTCATATGCTGCTATGGGAATCTTCAGTTTCTTGTAAAATAAAACATGCAACTACTATTCAACTGAGCAACTGTATTCTTGGGCATTTTTCCCAGAAGTCAAAAACTTAATATTTACACAAAAACCTGCTCCTGAATGTTCATAGCAGCTTCATAAGTAATGGTCTGAAACTGGAAACAACTAGTTGTCCTTTAGTGACTGGATGATTAACCTGACTGGGCTATGTCTCTACCACAGGACACCATGGAGCAATAAAAAGGAACATGTATTGATACAGGCTACGGCCTGGGTCAGTCCCCAGAAAATCATGCTTAGTGAAAAAAGCCAATCCTAAAAGGTTACGTGCAGTGCGATTCCATGCACACGCCAACCTTGAAATGGAAATCACAGAAGTGAAAAACAGACCAACTCCAGCGTTTCGTGGCAGGGGCACAGAGGGAAGTGGATGCAGATATAAAAGGGCATCAAGAAGGACCCTTGTGGTGATAAACATCTTGTATCTTGACTGTCAGTGTTAAATACTGGCTGTGACATGGGCTGCAGTTTTGCAAGATGCCTTCATTAAAAAAGACTAGGTAAAGGTCACATCCGATTTCTCTGTATTATTTAACAACTGCATGTGAATCTATAGCTATATAAAATGAAGTTTGGGGGGAAATCCAGCCCTGGTCACCTGCTGTCAGGGGCCAGTTAGGATTTGTGAGGGGTTAACAGATACCTGAACCCAGTGGGGAGAGATCAGGAATGGGCTGTGGAGTGGAATGCATGGACCACCCCAGCATAGTTTTCAGTTGCCTGAGGCAGAGCAGAAAATAATGGCAATGGTATTGTGAATAGAAATTGTGGTCAGAAATCCCAACTGTTTTACAGTTTCGTCAGTCATGACCCTCACAGTTCAAATGCTGTACAGCTGATGCATGAGACAAGGAAGTCATACTTAAGATTGAATGAATGTGGAAATCACAAATATAACTACTTCCCTTTGCACACAGAGAGAACTGGATGACCCCTATTCTACTTTAGGAATTTCATATATTTGGGTGAGTCACACTGGTGATTATTTGTTCAGTTGGTGGTAGATATGAGGGAGTAAATGGCTCCTTCCCACTACATGTCCTGTCTACAGAATAAGGTCCACATGCATGCTGGCCACTCACCTGGGTGGCAGGATGCTGGATAGCCAGCCCTCGAAGAAGCCTCAAGATAAATGGCAAGGCTGGGCGAGATAAAAACTTTTTCCAAATGTCAGCATCCAAACTGCAAAACAGAAGAAGACTGAAAGTATTAGCAGGTCAGAGAAGCAAAGCACTTGGAAGTTAAGTGGTTTATTCTGGCTTGTTTACACTCCCAGGGAGTACATGTTTATTTGCTTACTTTTTATGGTACCAGGGATTGAGCCTAGGGGAACTTAACCACTGAGCTGCATCCCAAGCCCTTTTTATTTTTTGAGGAAAGATCTCATAAGTTGCTGAGGCTAGCTTTGAACTTGTGATCCTCCTGCCTCAGCCTCCTCAGTCACTCAGATTATAGGCCTGTACTACCACACCTGGCTTTCCCAATGCTGATTTAAACCAGACCCTCCAAGAATGTCACAGAGAATCATTAAAAACTACCCAGCTCAGCTAAGAAACTAGACAGAAGTGAACAGTCTGAATAGAAAACAAAAAAGCTGCCATCTTTTCCTTAAGGATTCTGCAGTTGTTAAGTGGTCACCCTGAGAGCTTCCAGAAGGGGAGGGAGGTCCCCAAGGAGAGCAAAGGGCACAAAGCTTTGCACTAAGATGGTGACAGAGCAGACCGAGCATAGGGAGGGAAGCCCCAATCCCTGTAGGATGGCTTCTCACTTCTTGGCACTAGGGATGTGCTTCTTCATGTAGTCTAGTGCGTTCTGGGTGATTCCCTTCTGGAGGATCAGATCCTTCAGCTGATGCCCATTGCTGTTATTCTTAATGCCAGCCGCAATTTTGCAGAAGCAGTCCAGGAAGACTTTATCGTCGCCACTGTAGTCTTCATCATACCTAGGAGCAGAGAGCAGAGTCTGAAGGTGTGAAGGCAGAACAAAAACCCCCCAATCATCAACCACCTCTAGGATCAAGTCCCAACTCCATGACATAAAAATCCTTGGACCTGACATGTGCCACTCTCCCTCTTACCTGCTACATGCCCAAACTCACACTGTTTTTTGCATTTTCAAGTTTTTACGCACAGGGCTCCACCTTGTCATGCCCCCTTCCACCTCACAAACCACTTCACCTTCTCGACTTTAACACAATGTATTTCAATTGTTGCCTCCCCCACTAGACTGAGTCCCTTAAAAGCCAGAACAGTGACACAAAAATCTAACAGAAATTCAGTGTTCTTCCTTGGTCTCACAGAACTAGTTCAGGGTTTTGCAGGGACTCTCACATACTTATCAAAGTTGCAGTACGGTTTGAACCGCTCTACCAGGATCTGCATTTTCTCTACCTCTCCAAAGGAGAGGTATGGGATGATGCGAAGCAGGCCCTGGAGAACACTGGGATTGGAGCGAACAAAGGTGCTGTTGATCTGGTCCAAGAGCATCACAAGTTGATCCTTGTCACCTGTGAGGAGGAGGTTGCCCTGCAAAAGAGAAAAGGGTGAAGTCAGGACTGTGTAGTCAACAGCTGATCCCTAAAGGTCATTCACTCCCATCAGACGAAGAACCGGTTTTCAACACTTTCCGGGCAATAATGAACAGGAGGAGTTTCACTTAATAAATTAGTTTATAAGTTTCTGTGATGCTCTCTCAACAGTCTCAGGTCAAAATGAACCAGTACAATCTCCCCTCCTCCCAGAGAAGGCAGACAGCTGAACATCCATCTGGGCTTATTTCTGGCCAAATCACTAGCGCTGGTAAGAATGGAGCAAGTTGCAGGTGCAGACAACGGAGAGAAACTGAACTGGGTTCTAGGCTCAAATCCACCAGTAATCAACTCTATGAAATTGAACAGCTCATTTCATTTCTCTGGGCATAAGGTTTCCTTGATTGAGAAATGAGGGGTTGAACAAATGTCCCTAAAGGCTAAGATATGCCCAGATTCCATCAAGAGCACTTTTTTTTAGTAAAAGAACATCCTTAGCAGCTTTGTTTCTTCTGAATACAAAGGTTTCAGGCTCTAACGCAATAATGTCACGATAGTAGAACTCTGCCATTCCTGGAACTTGAGAGGGCTCAGTCATTCTGTACTCAAATCAGCTAAGACACAGATATGCTTACTGCCGGTAACGGGATGGGACTGGCTCCCAGTGTCTGTGGGGGAGAGACTAGGCTCTGTACTCACCTTGTCTTCACTTAGGGGCTCAGCATTGGACTCATCTAGAATGATCTCCATGATGCTAAGCACCTGCTCAGCCACAGCTGCACCCCCACTGTCCTTGCTTTCCTGCTCAGCTACCAGGGCCTACAGAAGAAGGAGACCCAGACACTCTCAGGACACAACCACTGCTGATGACATCTGATGCCCTCCATGGCCTTAATTCCCAGAGACTACCTGAACATACAACATGTGCCTATTCTGAGATGGAGACAAGCATGTGGGGTTGTAAGGACAATGAAAATGTGCAGGTCTCTTTCTTGGATGCCCAGAGGCAAAGAGTACTACTTTTCCACTAGTGTGGCATGTGAACTGTTTCAGAGAATGCCTTCCTCACATCTCTCATCTGAATTCAGAAAAGGAATGAGGAAGCTCTGGGGTGCCACAGCAAGAGCACAGGCAAAAATCAGCAGGAGGACCCATGTTTCTCTACCTAGCCCACAACTGAAGATTCCCCCCAACCTCGACTCAGATCTGCTAATGCTCCCTCTCCGTCATCTGAAGCCTCAACTCCTTACCAAATTTAGAGTTCCCAGCATGACATTCAAAGTGTTCATTTCCAGCTTGACCAACTGTTGCCGGTTGACTTTCACCTTCACACAGTAACTGAACAATTTCAGCAGCACCTGAAAAGAGTAGCCAGTCAAAACCCATGACAGTGTCTACAAGATGTGAGGACCAGCAGGAACGAACGTCTCAGAGGGCTTATGTGTACTCAGTAGGAACTCCTGAAACACAGGGGCAGCAGGGAAGTTGGCATTAAGGGAACATGGCGGGGCTCTTAACAACTTGGCACTTAAAAGAGCGATGTTCTCCAGAGACCACACCCAGAAGCTGAGCTTATTTCTATCGTCCCTAAATGATGATGGCGACACTAGTTCCTACTGGGACAGGTGCTATTTTTCTATCTTGGGAAAATTCCAACATTAAGACCCTCAACCAGTGGTAAACAGAATGATGCCAGTGTTCCTAGAGATGGAGCTCAGCACCAGGCAGGTCATTTAAAAGACACAATAATATTCAGCCTCGTATATCCTAGGGATAAAAATAGTAGTGAAATATGTGTGGTACCTCTGGAATCCTATAATTCTGACTAATAAAATAGCTAGAAAAAACTCCAAACAATATCATACAATGTGAGAAATTAGTTACATTAGAAGATCTATTTTAAAAGCAATAAAACATAATGATCAATGATGATTGACACAGTGCGGTTATTTGGAGGAAAACAATGAGATCCTTGTCCCATAGATGACTGAAGAAGTGCTAGAGGCTTCCATGACATCGGGCACTTGGGAAGGAGGCCAGGAAAGAGGAATGAGGGTCAAAGACTCAGAGGGTGCAGGGAACTACCAGGTCTGCACTGGTCCACGGCACCATGCTGCCCTCTAGGGTTAAGTGGCACCACCAGCCAGAGCTCTGTGCTGCAGAGAGGCTTCTCCTTCCCAGTGCAGAAAGAATGGACCCAGCATCGCTGCCCTGACTTACTGTTAGAAGGTGGCGCCCCTGCTTGAAATCTTTGATTCCTGCTAGTCTGTTAAGCATGCATTCCAGGCCCCCACACTGGGCCATCACACCAGCCATCTTATACACTTCTTCTTCATCTTCTTCTTCATCTGGAAGAGAAGGAAAGCCACGGAGAGGGGTGAGGACAGGAATAAAACAGAATCCCCAAAATGAAACAGTCCTCTTTCAGGCCGAGAGCTGAAGGCACTTTTCCCTATCTCCAATAAAGACATGGCCACTAAAAAGAGTCAATATTGGATACTAAACCACACGATGTCATTCCCAGTAGGAACTTTTCTTAAGAATCCAATCAATTACAATCACTCAAACAGGAAAATACAAGCAATCACTATCACCAATGGTGGGACAGTGGGGGACCAGGACAAAAATAAAACTGAACTCAAATTTGTTGCTAACAGCATTTTCCCCCTGAAAACTTGATTGTTCTCAACCTTCAGATGTGTTGAAATCAGGACTTGATGTCTGCATTTTTCCTCCATGAAGAGGTAACTCCACCTCTCATGCAAAGTGTAAGAGAGTATATGCTGAAAATACCCAAATTCCTGGACATGACAACGTGGTCTGAAACCCCAAGTCCAATGTGCAGCATGAGGGTAGAAGGGACGGTACCTGTGGTGGAGTCCAAGGACTCAATGAACTCCTCAGTGGCATCGCCCAGCAGCCCCCGCATTCGATAAACAATTCTCATGGGCTCTCCCTGAGCAGAGAAAGGAACTTTTAAATAAGCCGAGAAAAATGCAAAGGACCTGGCAACCTGTCATGCTTAATGCCCTGGCAATGTGAAGCACCTCTGCTTTTCTCCAAGGCCTGAACCAAGTCTCCCAGACTCCAAATGCACTGCAACTCCCTTAGGAAAAAGGAGGCAGCCCAGTGTTTACTGCAAGGTAAGCACTGTGTAAAGACTTTACACTACTATCTCATTCACCACAATATTTATTGAGGGGTAAGTAGGTCCTATGCTAATTAAGCACTTTACATTATCCTTTTGTACCAGACTCAACAGCCTATTCAGTTATCCAACTGTAAGCCCCAGTCTAATTCTAAGCCTATGCCTTGCTCAGGAAAAATGCCAAGCCCTGGGACCACTACCTGAAGAATCATGACAAACAAGTTCATTTACATCAAAGAGCTTCAATGCAGGTCTCAGGCACCAAAGGAGAAACAAGAACCCATCAGTCTCTACCTAAGAGAGTGTGCAATCTCCATATTACCACACAAGGAGAGGGTTTGACCAGACTGCTCCACACCAACACCCACAGCCTGACTAGAATGGTTAGGAACAAGCCCCTGTGAGAGTCCACAGGGTGCCAGGCATTGAGCTAGGCACCCCAGCACAGGTGCACTTGGTTTGGAGGTAAGAAGCAGGAGCTCAACAACATGCCCTAAGGATTAAGTGGTGAATGGGTACCACCCCAATGCCATTCACCTTCTTCCAAGGCCATGCACGGCTTCAGGACAAGAGCCCCTGTCAGAAAGGTCAGTTCCATAATGGCCTCTAGCTAGGGAAGCCCAGTGGGGATTCCTCAGAGAGAATCACCATAGATAACAAACAGACATGGGAAGGTAACGAAATAGAAGGGCTGTTTATCAAGCAATGGAGGAGGGCAGCAGACGAACAGGAAGTTGAAGGCCTAGATAAAAACCACCACGAACTCTGGAGTAGTCCAGAACTCCTCAGTGAAGTAAGCACACCAACATGAAGAATGAATGATTCTCATCTTAAACATGACTTCATGGTTCAAAAGGGGAGATGCTTACATGCATTCTTTGGTGTACTACCACCACTTACAAGATTGCCCACTGATGCTTAATCTTCATTTATATATAGATAGATAGATAGATAGATAGATAGATAGATAGATAGATATGCGCATGCATTAGGGATTAAGCCTGCATGTATGTATGTATGTATGTATTTATTTATTTTTGTGGTGCTGGGGATTGAACCCAGGGCCTTGTGCTTGCCAGGCAAGAACTCTACCAACTGAGCTATATCCCCAGCCCAAGCATGTATTTTTTACTTGGATGCAAACAAGTCACTGGCAAGATGGCTGAGACAGTCTTCTGCCTGTCAACAGTGCTACATTTACCCAAATGGCAAATGACTAACAGGAAACAGGGACCAAGATTCCTGGCATAGTGGGAAAACAGAAAGGAGAGAAGCAAAAATGCATGTCAAGTTAAAGGCCAAAATGTACAGTGTATTGCCAATTTATTTTCCTACAGAAATACTTGGGACTAAGTATTTTAAGTTTGCTGTGCCAGGGATGGTAGTGCATACCTATAATCTCAGCTACTTGAAAGGCTAAGGTAAGAGGATGGTGAGTTCTAGGCCAGACTGGGTAACTCAGTGACATCCTGTCTCAAAATAAAAAGAGCTGGGATAAGGCTCAGTGGTGAGCATTTGCATAGCACTCTCAAGGTCCTAGCTTCAATCCCTAGCAGCACGAAAACAAACAAAACAAAAAAGTTCGCTATGCTTCACTAGTACACTACTTTGCTATGATTAAGTTAAATATTTGATGTTTACTAAAGACCCCCAGCAGAGACAAAAGAAGAAAAATAATGGGAACAAAGAAAAATGGAGAAGGAAGGACACAGGAAGAGAAGAAAGGGAGGATCAGAGAGAAAGAAACATGGAAAGAAGGAAAGGGGAATGAAATGTCTAAGACTTTCCTAAGAGGACACAAAGCATCAAGGTGACCAAAAAGACCACAGCACTGTATTTGCTTTGCTTCCCCTTCTTGAGAACAACCGCCTATTTGAGTCTCAGTTACCCAAGGAGTAAAACAGGAACAACGTTTCCTGATCCAGCTACTAGAAAAGCCTTGAGACAAGGGAGTGTGCTTGTTGACAGCTGGCCTGTGACACCAGGAGGTATACAGAGAACAAGACAGCTGGCATTCCCCACCACACCATGGCCTCAGAAATGCCACCTGGTCTCAGATCTTCGGGAGAAAATGCACGTGCTTTCTTGGAAGCTCTTTGATCTTCATTAGTCAGATGCCTCCAAAAGCAGACATGATGACTGGTTTATTCCCCATAACCACAAGCAGAGGAAACAAAGCCCCTAAGTGTTCCTCCAAGCTGGGGAAGTGGTGACACACAATGGCTCCTCCTGGTACAAGACTGTTAAGTCAGAGAAGGACACCCACACCTCCAAGCAAGAAAACAAGCACATACCTCGTTTGTGGTACACCAGACCTTTTTGTAAACCTCAGCCACAGGAAGGTCCAAACTAATGATCTTATTGTTCACTAGAAGCTGAAGAGAAAAGATGAGGCTGTTACTCCAAATAATTGTAAGGCAATTAAGTCCCAACATCAAAAATGTCATTATGGCAGTGGTTCATAATTCATAATTTCTGGGTGTTGTGGACCGCTACATCAAACTTTTGCTCTAAAAACTACACGTGTGCGCTGGACATAGTGGCGTGCACCAGACATAGTGGCGCATGCCTGTGATCCAAGCGACTCAGGAGGCTGAGCCAGGAGGATCACGAGTTCAAAGCCAGCCTCAGCAACTTAGCGAGGCCCTAAGCAACTCAGTGAGACCCTGTCTCTAATAAAAATACAAAATAGGGCTGGGGATGTGGCTCAGTGGCTGAGTGCCCCTAATTTCAATCCCCAGTTTCAAAAAAAAAAAGAAGAAGAAAAAAAAACTGCACGTGTGGGTACAACAGCCAGCATTTTGTACAGTTTCAGGGGCAAAATCCTAACCTAATCATGGACTCCAGCTTAGAAACCCCTGCTGGGGACCTTCTATCTTAAGCTGACTTTAGTACCAAAAAACCAATTTTCCATTTTATTCAACATGTCCTTCACAATGTGCATTTAATGCCAGACCCCAGAAGCTGTCTGCCAGAAGGTATTAGACACAAGGCCATAAACTTACACAGGTGCTAACATGCCAGGATTCTGGGAGTGCCAGTAACTTGGAATCTCTCAGAAATCTCTGCCAGAAGCAATGATGATAATGAAAACGTATCACGACTATAACCAACAGCCATTAACCACTTGTTTATTCCACACCAGGCCTTGGGCAGAACATTCGTAGGTAATTAACTGTAACACCCAGTGAGGCAGAAGGTGGGAATCATTAACCCCACATTATAGATGAGGCTGAAGCCGGTTACCTTCCCAGGGCTAATCAGCTACATAGGACAATCAGTTGGATTTGATCCCAGCCCACACTCCTAGTCACTAGCAGGCTGTCCTCCCTTATTACCTCCATTCCACTGTCATCCTCCAGGAGAGCCACCAGGTCACAGTCCTGGCAAATCTTGTTCTTTATATCCCTCATAAGTGGCCCAATGCCTGGCTCATTGCTGCTATATGGGTTCCCAGGCATCCTGCCCTGTAAGAAGTCTTCTTGTTGGGGATCCTTCTCAAGGGTCACAAAGAACTCAGTGACTTCATTCTCCTCCTAAAGGAGAAAAGGACATGTCAGAAGTGACAGCAGAAGCAGCTACCTTGTTCTATGGACACTCCAAGGGAACATGCCAAATACATCCAGCCCTTACACATGAAAACTATAAAGGACAGGAAGCTCAGAAGTCATTCTAAATGGCCAAACATAATCCAAATGGCCTTAAATATAAAAATATCTCCTCAACACTCAGGGTGGACTAGGAGGGGAAACCTAACAAAATAAGGAGACAAAGAGTGACGTGCTCATCTCATGCAAGGCTAACCAATCTGGGGCCAGTGACTATGTGACTGATGACCCTAAGGTGAGAAGAGGGCTTCTCTATATGACTTAACACTCTGTACGCCCAGCCCCAATGCCCTCTCATTGCTGTCTGAGGAGACTGATGTTTTCCATCCTTCCTTCCTCAATAGCAAGAAGGGGTCTTGGGTTCACACTGTGCTTCCACATAGCTCAGGCTGGGGAGAAAAGACACATGGACTGTATATGCACAAAACGAGGGGCTACAGGGAAGGAAGGAAGGGGAAATGCCTTTATACTCTTGTTCAAAACGGCTTCTTCCTATAGCACGCTGGATTGATAAGCAATGAGATTTCTGGCATTTAAAAAACAAAGACTAATCTTGACCTAGAATCTAGGAAGTAAGACCAAGGAACACCATTGGACTCGTATCATTAAGAACATGAGTTTGCTTCTGTTCTGGGTCAGTGGGTCTTCAAGGTTGACTAAAGGTCCACATGTAGCAACATTCCCTAAGACTCTCATGAATCCCCAAGAGGCTTCAGAACCATGGCTCATGCTGACAGCTGAGGGCCACAGGGAGCACCATGCTGCTTACGGGATAAATGATGCTGCAGAGCCTCTCAAAGATGAAAACAGGAGTCCGGTAGTCATCCAGATTATAGCGCTTGGCTGTCTCAATGCACACAGCCATGAAGGCCTTGGTTTCTGATTCTGTACCTGCCAAACATCAAAGTGGCCAAGTTAATTAGGAAAGAGCTTCACCCACAAGAACAGAGACAAGTCTTTCAATAAACCACCGTCACTGACATTCTTTTTGCCTAGTGAGTCTTTAAGTGTTCTACATGGCAATGTCAATAGTTCAACTGGAACCGTGATGCTGACTGGTTTTATATTCAGACACATTTGATTAGACACCCTTAACACCCAAATCAACACGCTGCATCGTGGTTAGCTCTGCACATGTGCTGCTTTCTCTGAAGGTATGACCTCCTTATGGAGAGGAACTGACTATGCCTTATTCAACTTAGCATCCCCTTGCCAAAAACAGATCTCAGGACCAGGTCAATTAATAATCCTAACTGTATCTCAGTCAAATCAAAGGGTAGATAAAGTTTTAAGCTTCTTTCGAAAAGATTAAATAAACTGACTTCTTAAAGTCAAAGAGAACCTAAGTCACATGATGGGGAAGAAACATGGTCTTTAAAAGGATGGCACTGCAAGGTTACCAGCCAGTTCAGCATGGCATGATGGCATTAAAAGGACTTCATCTTGTACAGTACAGCAAGCAAGGTTCCCTGGATTACTCCCCACTTTCCACTGCTTAAAAGCAGTTTACAAATGTTGCATGAATGTGTATCTGTGAACTGCTACACTAACAAGAAAAATCAAAAGCCAAAATCATTGAGAAATCAGGAACCAGGGAGTAGAGCAAAATGCCAAAGTGGTTTGGCCTTGAGCTTTGATTTCCACAATCTACCCAGACCTGAAAGCTGGATATGGAGCCCAACGCAAGGAGCACAGCAGGAAACCCTCCACCACCACCACCCACACAAATCCGCCTTCCTAAAAGAGCTATATTCTTGGCATGAGGGTCGACTAGAAATAACTTTCTTGTTCTTCCATCCAAATAACAGAAACTAAATTGTCCTTAAAATATGACATTTTTAAAAGTAATTTTTAATTTTTTCTAATTAGTTGTACATGACAGGATGCATTTATACATTTTGATAGATCATACATAAAGGTAGTGTAATTTCTCACTTTCCTGATTGCACATTGTAGGATCACATCAGTCATGCAGTCGTACATGTACATGAAGTCATAATGCCTGTTTCACTCTACTTAAAATATAGCATTATTTGAAGCTGGGCGCAATGGCGCACACCTGTAATCCCAGCACTTGGGAGGCTGAGGCAGGAGGATCGAGAGTTCAAAGCCAGCCTCAGCAACTTAGCGAGGCCCTAAGCAACTCAACTGTCTCTAAATAAAATACAAAATAGGGCTGTGGATGTGGCTCAGTGGTGGAGTGTCCCTGGGTTCAATCCCCAATACAAAAAAAAAAAAAAAAAAAGGCATTATTTGAGTAGGGGTGCAAATCTCTGAGAACTACAACAAACTATTGCCTGAAGGGATCTGTGGTTCAAACTTCCTGCTACCCAAGCCTGAAAACCCTGAAACTGAGGGCTTCCTTTGAGGTAGCTCTGGAATGGCAGTGCCCTAGGATGCCTCACAGAACCAATAAAACCCTCTCTAGAGAAATACATCTGGGACTGAGTCCTAAAGAAGTTCCACAATAAATCTGAGAAATACAAGGTCATAGTTTAAAAAAAAAAAAAAAATCATAAAATACGACAAGACTTCAGGCATTATACAAGAACCTAAATAACAAACAGCAGCATCAGATCCACAAAAAGTTTCAAATTTTAGAATTATCAGACACAAATGTGTTTAACATGCTTAAAGGCTATTATTAAAAGGGATGGGAGACATGAATAAAAAATAAAAGATTATAAAATCTAGAACTAAAAAGAACCTACTGATATACTGATAGATTAAAAGATTACACATAGAAAAAAAAAAAAAAAGAACAAACTGAAGAAATTATCCCAACCACAGCACAAACAGACCATGAGACAAACACCATGGAAGACAGGTGGAGGAACAAGGATGACTGGGTGGGGACTTGCATGCCGTAGGAAGAGGGAGGGCAGAGCAGAGCAAAGAGACAATGGCTGAGACTTTTCTAGACTGATTAAAAACACCAGTCTGAAAACTCCTGGCCCCTTTCTGCTCTAGAGCACAACATAACAAGTCCAAATTGACAGAACCAAGCTCTAAGAACCGGTGCTCTTAAGAGATGGGTTTCTCTCCTTGAATGTAGGGAGATGCTTGCCACCCCTTCTCTAGCTCTGTGGCACCTGGGGACATCAGAATCATGTTCTTTGCCAGCATAGGAGGGGTGTGTGAGCCTGTGCTCCAGTCCCTGGAAAGTGCTACCTGTGGTCATGTCCTCCAGCATCTCCAGCAGCATATCCTGTGTCTCATCGATCAGCTTGGTCCTCTGCACCACCAGCTTCCGCAGGCACAAATACCCATTCAGCACAGTACCCACCAAGCGACTTTTAAAGTGCCTTTTGATGGATTCCACCTCAACGAAGGAGGAGAGCAGGCCTGTGGGGAGAGGCAAATAATGCGGCAAGAGCTCTGGATGAGAATCTAAGCAAGGAAGACCTGTGTCACCCAGAGATCATGTGAGTCCATCCTCATGGATGACACACAGCAGATGCTCAATGAATCAAACTGGTCAATAGTGAACGGGAGCTCAAAAGTTCAAAGACATCAATGAACATACCCAGGATGCCCTAATGGAAGGGCCAGGTGGCTCTACCTGTGAGACTTTTGAGGGCGTAGCCCTGCTGCAGGTCAGTGCTCAGGGTGGCCTCCTCCAGAGCCAGCAGGCGGGCTATTTCCTAAAGGGCATGACAAGCACAGCATGACAGCACTGTCAATGATCCCAGTCCCCTCCACTGCCACCCAAGGAGCTTGCAACACCAACCAAAGGCACTCAGGAGTTGCATCTCCTTCTTTGAACCCTTGGGGCTCCTTTCCAAGAAGCCAAAGACAGCTACAGTGCTGTTAGGGGACTGCTTAAACCTGGAAACAGCCTAAATGCCCAACAGATTGCTGCAGCCATATGAAAAATAATGCTACATCTTGAAAATAATATTTTCAACCGATATTTCTTCTCAGCAAAAAAAATACTCTGCAAAGTTTCCATTGAAATGTGATAGAATGAGAATTCGAGAAAAGAGGGCAGAATACCTTGGTGATGAGGTTGCCCACATAGGGCAGGACTCCCCGAGCCGCCAGGTAGACCTTCCAGTGAGCTGAAGTGATGAGCTTCTGGTAGAGAGCGAGGTACTCGGCAGCACACTCCCCAGCTATGCTCAGCTCGTCCAGGTAACTGGCATCAAGAGACAGGACACTGCTAGAGAAGTGCTCTAATGGGCCCAACACTCCCTCTTACACATCGTCTGCTTTGCTTCTTCCTCCTCCTTCTAGAGGTGCAAGAGGACAGCTAAAAACCCAGGAAAGACTTCAGGGCACCACAGGGAATGAACGCCATGGACTCTAAGCATTCATATTTTGGTGTTGGTGCCACAAAGATTACATAAAATAAAGCATGCTAAGCATCCGTGTGCTCACAAATCAATAAATACTGTTGCTGCCTCCATTACTACTGCTATCACCACTCAAATGCAGCTTCTTACCCTGTGCTGTTTCTGTAATAGGCAAGGAGAGGGTTATACACACACACATGTGCTCCCAAGCTCTCATCTGTGGAGTCCCTTGGAAACAAGGGAACATTCTAGATGAACTCTAACCACCCTCTGCATCCCACCCTGAGATGGTACCTGGTGAGGAGGTCAAGGACCTGCTGCTTGCGGCTGGGGATGGTGGCTAGAGCTTCCACAATGGTACAAGCTGCCTGCCGTGCAGCCTGTGTCGCCGGAGTGAAAAGGACCTGCAGGACATAGGAAAGGACCAGCTTAGGGACACCCTATCCAAACAGGCAGCAGCAGGGCAATCAACTGCCACCCAACCTAAGTCCTCTGGGAACCTCTCTAGGAAAGGGCTAAAGGTTTGAACCACCAGCTAACACAGGACTCACTGCTGCAGACTGAGAAAGAGGTAGCTAAAAAGCCCCCCTTCTTTGGTGAGATTTCTCCACCAAGCAATTTGGAGACATACCTAGGATAACTAAAAGAGAAAAAGCTAAGCCAGCATCTTTCTTAGCAAAAACTTTGATCATTCTTTTTGGGCATACCTACAATCAAATTTAAACAAATGATTTATTTTATCCATCAATGAAAAATATATAAGGACTTCAATCTTTTAAAACTTTAGCTAGGAAGAAGGGGGAAGGAAGGAAAACAGACAAAGGAAAGGAGCACAGGTGCTGAGGTTTAGCTCTTTTAAGCAGAGAGGAAGGCAGACAGCACAAGGAGTTTGATGAGAAAGGCAGAGGAAAGTGCTATTTTGACCAGTTCACCATGCTGGTGGTTCCAATTAAGAAGCTCTACTATTTGAAAGGAAACAGGAATAGCAAAGAGAAAGAAGAGAAAGCAGAACAACACATGGCGTGGAGAGACATTCACTGCTGAGACCAGGGTGTGGTGGGCAAGGGACCCAGGAGGTGGCCACTCACCTGCCGAAGCCAGTTGTTGTGCCCTAGTTTGAGATCCAAGGGGGTGGTCCTCTTCCCACGGCGGCTCAGGAACTGCTTCCACCTCCACACATACTTCTCCGTCAAATAGAGATGGCGGAGCTCTGACTTGCTGGGGGACTTCCCATTGCCATCTATCCCTGCAAGGCCAAGGATTGCAGAGAGGTGAGCACAAGGAAGTGATTGAGAAGCGGGGCTGTAAGGACCAAGGCTCCACACATCTTGGACAGACACACCTCTGATGGGAAGACACTTCTTCCAGGCTTCGTAGGATGCTTTGGGATCTCTCTTGAGCCACAGCTGAGCCTGGGCATGGATCTCATTGCAGTATGGCTTCACTGTGGTGAGTGCCTCGACAGGGACATCCTGGAGGAAGCAAGTAGAGCGAGGCAAGAGAGTTCAAGAGCACACCTGACCCCCCCACTCCAATGAAAGCACTGACTCCCAGGGAGTGACATGCAATGACAGGAAGATTAGGAGGAACAACATGCATATCTTTCAGGTCAAGATATGTATTCCTGTTAAGCCATCTTGATCCAATTTAGCAGCAGCATCTCCACACTGAGCTTAAGATCACTGATTTCTACAGTGCAGGAAAAGGTGTAGCTGGCCTCCTGTGGACAGTCCTATAGCCACACACACTAATCCCGATCCCAAGGCTGATCTGTAGTTTCCAGAAGCACAGATCTTCCAGGGTTCACTGCACACTCTACAGAATGTGGAGAGCTATCACTAACCAGAAAACAGCTTTGTCTGCACAGATGCCCTGAAACTCTTGGGAACGCCCAGGGGTCTGTGAGCCAAATCTTGAGAACTGTTGTTCTCTCCAGGTTAAACCTGAGCAAAAGGCAAACATCAATACTGGGCTTCAGTACTTAGGAGGTAAGTAATTCTGTGAAAATCTCCTTTTGCCTCACATGGTAGAAAAAAATGACAGTTTTATGGGGGGGCAAAGTTCTTTCCAATCAAGGACTGATTTTATTAGCTGGGAATCAGCTCTGCAGAAATAATTCTTCATCAAAGAGAAGAAACAAGGGTGCCCCAGCCCTGTCTTTGCTCAGGACAGACGGTTTAGACCAGGACGAGGGAAACACAAGAAACTGTGATGCCTAGCCACAACCCCTGGAGCACAGCAACCACAAAGCAATCTTCTGCCATGAAGACAGCCTACCACCACCACCACTCCAGCTTGCTAGAGGCACACAGCCTCAGGCATGCCCAAGAGAAATAATTAAGGCCTACATAGTCTACAAGCTGAATACGCAAGCCAATCTGTGGCTCAGCTACAGTTATTTTAGACAAAAACTTAGCTTTATTCATTCATTTAATGATTTACCAAGTGGCTATTATATGCTAGATACATTATAGGTAGAAGAAATAAAAAATTGTAGGAAGACATGCCTTAGATTCAAGGAACTCATTAAATCATTTATTTTATATAATACTTCAAGGTGGAGACTTTACTTTACTTTGCAGATGGGAAACTGAGGAACATAAGTAACTCCTCCAAGGTCATAATGCTGGTAGAAAGAAGAGGTGGGATTGGAACTAAGCCAATTTCAGGGCCTGAGATTCCCCCGCTGCACCACGGCACACATGCAAACACACAGGGCAGGAAAGTACACAAAGCTGAGCTTCAAGTCATCTGCTGTGATTTCAGAAAGACGTAGTCCTTCCAAGGACTGTGTCCTATGTGTATGTATTTTCATGCTTATTTTACTCTAAACTTCTTTTTCAAAAAATCCCTACCCTTCTCTGCTGACTTGAGGCAAAGGCAGCTTGGTTCTAGGTAAGGCAGAGGCCTCAGGGAGGCAGGGTATAGTGCCAAGAGCCCCCAACCCAGTACCTTGTTCTTCTTGCTGGTCGGAGCAGGTGGTTTGATCAGCTTCTGCAAGATCCGCAGGCACATGAGGGTGATGTTCTCAACAACCACAGGAGTCTTGATGTTCACAGCCATGAGGAAAAGGCTGAGTGCTAAGACGGTCAGGAAAGGCAGTCACAATCACAAGATGCATGCCGCCTGCCCCAACAGTGGCTGCCCTAGTGTCCTCTTTCCTTCACCTCTCCTCCGCTGGAGCCAGACCTGTGCCTTGGAGGTCCCTTCCCATTCCTGGAAAAGCCTTGACCCAGATGTTTCCCAAACTCACCACAGCGTAACCGGAGCTCCCAACAGCTGTCCTCCTTTGAGATGGAATCTGTGAGCAGCAGCATCTCATACTGAAGGCTGCTTGCCTAGGAAGCCAGTAGGAAAAAAACAAGTTGAGAAGGCTCTAAGGGGCAGTCTCCAAGCTCCAGTCCAGGAAGCCTGACTAAAATGTCTGGTTGTGGATAGCTCCAGCAGGGAAAAAACAGAACTGGAGGTCCTTGTGCCACGGACTGTGCCTAGGAAGTCATTCTGGGATGTGAGCTCTCCAAGAGTGCCCCTCCTTCCCTCCTAGCCTCCATCAATGGGGCTGGAGGAGAGGAGCCGGAACGTAAAGGGATGCAAGGGAGGACTCAGAGAGGACAGCTGGCTGCTTACCAGATCTGGATTGGCCCAGTGGCCCTTCAGGGCTGTGGAGACTTTGCCAATGATCAGGTCATTCATTTGCTGGGTGGCTTCTGGGTTGTCTCTGGGAAGGAAAAGCAATGGAGTTCATTATTCATAACTGGTTATGCCCCTCCTGTCCACCTGAAGAGGTCCAGAGAAAATGAATGGCTAGTGCTCTCCTTCATCTTTCCTGGGAACAAGTTGCTGGCTAAGGGAAAGAAAGCACTAATGTCTGGGGTCCACATACCAGGCTGCAGGGCCCCAGGAGCTCTCTAGTGTGTCAATATCCAAAATCAAGGAGTCCCCCCTCCATGTCGGACACACCTCTTTCCTCATCTTCTCCAAGTGCCTCCATGTCATTTCCCACACAGCATCCACACTTCCTAGCTACATCCCTTTGTATTATCTCTGTTACTACTAACAATAAGAAAAAAGAAACTCCACCATGCCACTCTCTTGCTTTCAAACACACTCTGAATAAAACCCTAAGTCCACCAATGCCTCCAAGACTGTGGGGCCTGCTACTCTGCACCTCTGGCCCCTCCTTCCCTCTGACTGCACCCCTCTCTCCCCAGGGTGCAGGTCTCCCTGTCAAGCCGGCACTCCCCACACAAGCCCACACTGCAGCATCTACAGCAGCTGCTCCCTCTGTGCACAGCCCTGTGGGGTGCTGGCAGGGCTCACCATCTTCCTCCCCCCACCACAGAGAAGTCCCAACCACCTTACCCAGAACAGCAAGCTCCTACACCTGGGGTCACCATCCCTGCTTTATTTATGTTCACAATCTTTACTTTCTGATGTTATATTGTATCACCGTTTATTTGTTACAGCTCTCCCCATTTAGGAGGAGGCCACATAAGAGTCGGGACTTTATTTGCCACTCTATCCCCAGAATCTGGCATTTAATGGATACTCGATAATAACTGCTAAATGAGTGAACAAATAACATATCAGGTAACATTTACCAAGCACCCAATATGTTCTAGAACTTATGCCATGTAGTGAATAATCCACACGCAGCTGTGTGTGCAGTATTGGGTCCCTACTAAGAACTCAGCAACATGGGTCCGTACTTACTGGACTACTGCATTTCTCCTCCACAAGCCTATAAGGTCCTCACTCACTACTATTAGTATATTTCAGAGGCGGGCACAGCTCAGAGAAATTAAGTAATTTCCTCAAGGTACATGGTACAAAGTGCCAGATCTGGCACCTCGTTCTTTTTCTTCCACAGCCTGAGCTTAAGCCTCTCCTCTCCTGTCTTCTTGCATGTGAGTTTTCTTAGTTCAAGAAAACCACCACTCTCTTACCTTCCCTCACCAAGACCCAGGGACAGCTTCCTCAGGGCACACCACCAGAACCAACGAAGTGTAAGCCAAATAAAGAATCTGCTCCCTAAATTTGCTCACTACCCCTGGATATTTTTGCATATTCTGTGATAAATTAACCCATGTGGCAGGCAGCAGTACAATCCTTTGTACCTTCCAATGCTCCCAGCACCACTGTTGCTACCAACCCCAGCGTTAGTAGGAACTAACAGGCCCAAAAATCACGGAGCAGGCTCTGACCGGGTTAGGAGGCACATGAGCTGGCGGACTTCCTCCCGCATGGCTGCAGCCCCCCGGCGAAGATTATAATCAAAGAGTTCCCGGATAAGGCCTTGAGAGACGAGGATGTGCCTCAGGGCTGGATTGGTGGCCAGGGCCCGGAGCAGTGTGATACAATGTTCTGTGACAGCTGAGGCACAGCCATAGCACTTGGTGGAGGAAGTGTGGCCACAGCCTAGAACAGACAAGGCGCGGTACTGGCTGGCAGTGAATGTGGGCTGCACGGAGGTCCGGGATGATTTGGTGGCCGCTTCCCTTTGCTGCAGGTCATATTCCAACAACTCTTTGCGTGAAGCAAAGACTTTCTAAGAATAAAAAGACATTAAAGAAAGAAAATGGCAAGTAAAATAAGGAGAAAGAGGAATTGGAAAATTAGCTTTGCTTTGGACAAAACTGAATGTGCATGATATAATCTAACTTTCTTAATAACTCCACCTGTTACATACTTTCACCCCATTTTACAGAGGAGGAAACTGAAACTTATGAAGGGTGATTTGACCAAAGAAAGGGGCAGAGTCAGAAATCAGACTCTAATGATGAGCTCATGTTCTTAACTCCCAGGAAACCGTCCTTTAAAGAAAGGTATGCTCATGTACCAAAGACAGGACACTAACAATTGGGGGGGGCAGGCAAAATGGGTGCTCTCTTGGTATAAGACTCCATTGCCTGTGGCCAGTTTCCTCTTTCATGGACATCAGGTCAAGTACATTAATAGACACATGGTCACTCTGGTCAACTGCAGCTGATATGCCCAGATCTTCCCTCTAGCCTACAAACCTGGCATATCAGAAAGGGAACAGAATCTTGGCACCCATCTTTTTAAAGTCAGCAATCCCTCTATTAAACAAAGAAATAAGCTGGGCATGTTGTTGAGGATCTGAAGTTCAAGGCTAGCCTCAGCAACTTAATGAAGCCCTAAGCAACTTAGTAAGACCCTGTCTTAAAATAAAAAAATAAAATGGGTTGGGGATTTGGTTCAGTGGCAAAGTGCCACGGGTTCAATGTCCAGCACCAAAACAAAAACAAAAACAAAAAACAAAGATAAACTAATGGTCAGGAAAAACAGACCCAAGCTAACCCCTTATCACTATCATTCTGTTTTCTAGCACAAACTCAGCTCTCTGACAAAAGCCAGAAGCTCCGAGGTTAGAGGTGCTATCTGGTGCGGTCACTCTGCCTGCTTTAGCAGCTGCAAAGGCAACACCAAGAACTTAAATGATGGATGAGAGCAACAGACTGCTTTG
This sequence comes from Glaucomys volans, assembly GCA_020662805.1. Lineage (NCBI taxonomy): Eukaryota > Metazoa > Chordata > Mammalia > Rodentia > Sciuridae > Glaucomys > Glaucomys volans. Next base: position 568,878 of record JAJEJO010000599.1, on the reverse strand, counting down.
AAGACAGTATCAATAACACTTGGACAAAATGTTTAAAGGTTACCCCCGTTCCCTACCTGGATAATTTTGGAGAGTTCATCAAAAGAGTTCTTACAGTCTCCACAGTATTCCTGAGCCAGTTGTAGGATATAACGATTCACGCTTGCTGAAGTGGAGCTGATGCCCCCTGCTGTCCCTGAGTCTTCCTGCAATCCCAAGAGGTGAACAATCAGGCTTGTATGTAAGGCATCTCACCTGGGGCAGTTTTCAGATCACAGCCCAAAGACTTCTCTAAATGCTCTCCCGTTTGAGGTTACCTGTGGCTTTTCCGGAGCTGCTTCATTCACTTTGCAGAGTAGGTTCTCCAACTGTGGCCGATGGCCCATCAGCTGATGGTACACTCGATCAGCTTTGTCCAGAAGAGTGTTGATGTTGGAAACAGCCTACCCGGAAAGAGACAGGAACTGCATGAACACTCAAACACAACAGCATGGCAACCTTCCCTACGTAATTCTAATTGCCAACCATTTACTAAAACGTTTTCCCTAAGTTATTCTTCTCAATAACCCTACAAGCTGGTATATTTTTCATAATGATATATGATAAAAAACAATGCTGCTGGACGCAGTGGCGCACGCCTGTAACCCCAGCACTTGGGAGGCTAAGGCAGGAGGATCGCAAGTTCAAAGCCAGCCTCAGCAACTTAGCGAGGCCCTAAGTAACTCAATGAGACCCTGTCTCTATATAAAATACAAAAAAAATAGGGCTTGGGATGTGGCTCAGTGGTGGAGTGCCTCTGGGTTCAATCCCCAGTACCATGCAAAACAAAACAAAACAAAACAAAACAACAATGCCAAGAAGTAATTCAGATCAGGTCACACAAGAATTAAAAAGCACAGCTAGAGGGGCTGGGGTGTGGCTCAGGGGTAGAGCGCTTGCCTAGCAGATGCAAGGCACTGGGTTTGATCCTCAGCACCACACAAAAACAGAAAAAGAAAGGTACTGTGTCCATCTACAACTAAAAAAATATTAAAAAAAAAAAAAAAAAAAAAAAAGCACAGCTGGGAAGAATGGGAATGTGTGTCCTAGGCCCCCAGCGAAATGCTGTGCTGTTATCCCAGTAGGTCCCCCCTTTCACTGCCCTTTGCTACCCAAACCCACATCCCACTGGTTGGGAAGCAGCAAATGCCAAGGGAAGGCTGATGGCCTCAGTGTGAAGCAAGACTGCAACACACACAGGGCACACCATCTGACTTCTTTCTGCCTGTCTAAATTTGGGTTCTAGTTTCAGGACCAACCAACACTTCTCTGAACTCATATGCAAATTATGAGATGGATACACCTTATGCCATTATTCGCTCCCACCTGAAAGCCGGGCCCTTAGGCCCATTATTTCCTGGGTTGAGGAAGACATGTGCTAAAGGAAAAGCACACTGCATTACACCAGCTCTGTCCAAGTTCAAATTAAAGCTACTGCCCTGAGTCTAGGCCACATCTGGCCTCACCTTCTTCCGGTCTTCTTCATTCTCAATGGGATCCACCGCACAGCAAGGCTTGGCGTACAGCATGAAGTCAAAGCGAGCATATTTACAGAAGCCACAGGCATTGCAGAGGAAGGGATCCTTTTCATCATAGTTGATGGATCTGAAGAACCAAAGTATATGAGTCACTGGGGCAACAGGTTTGCAGGGGTGTCTAAGGAGATGGGCTATGCCACATCTATACTCTGGAAACAATTTCAGGAATTACCAAAGAGACGGTAACAATAGGTGAGAATGATGTACGCAACCAGGTAACAAGAAAGGCAGAACTAGAGCTAAACTCAATTCCCTTCCTGGGTCCACACCCCTGCTGTTAGGCAACAACACACACACACACACACACACACACCCCACTGCTCTGCCTCCTTCCGTTCTACTCCCAATTCTTGCACCCACTACACATACCCATAATCCTCTAAATATGGAAGGCAGCAGACTCTGAAACTGTCTGTAACTATTACAAAAAATTGCACTATACCAGCTCTGCCTAAGTTCAAATTAAAGCTTGGTCCTGGCTGGGGACAGTCACTGACTTACCTGCATTTGTGACACTGGTACACATTCTCTCCACAGTTGCCACAGACCCCTGGGTTGGCAGGGACAGAGGCACTACAGCGTGGGCACTGCAGGGTCTCTGTGGAGGCCTGGTAGTTTTCATAGAAGTCTGCAAACTCGATCATTAGGTTGGAGGCCACAATGGGCAAGGGCAGGTCGATCTTCACCTCTGTCTGCCCAGGGGTCAGCTGAACTTTCTTGGCTTTGTGCCAGCGAGCCGGCCTAGGAGAGAGAGTGTCAGACAGAGAAACAGAGGGCCTGAGAGTCATTTAACCCTCCATGGTGACAGTCTGGATGAGACAAAGAGAAAGATTGCCCTATGTGTTTTTCTAAGGCAGTTAAGTGACTACTCTGAAAAAATCTGACAAATAATTTTGCAAGTTAATTTAAATTTTTTCCATTATGCTTTCTCTATAAAAAAGGGCAGATCATACAAATGCTTTAAGCTATTACATATGATAACTTGAGATTCAAAGAAAGTAACACAAGTCCATTCCAACAAAGACATTACTCCAAAAGTAAGCCACACTAAAGCCTATGATCCCAGGAGCACAATGATGACTGCTACCAAGTTCCCATCATGGTGTCTACCTTCAAAGGGATTATTTTCAAGAGCAGAGGCATATATCAGGATCTGGTCAGGGACAAAACCAAGTGCTAAATCAAGTCATAAAGAGAACAGGCATGGGGCTGGGGTTGTAGCTCAGTGGCAGAGCGCTTGCCTAGCATGTGTGAGGCACTGGGTTCAATTCTCAACACCACATATAAATAAATGAATAAAATAAAGGTCTATCAAAAATATTAAAAAGCCAGGCGTGGTGGCGCACGCCTGTAATCCAAGCGACTTGGGAGGCTGAGGCAGGAGGATCGCGAGTTCAAAGCCAGCCTCAGCAACTTAGCAAGGCCCTAAGCAACTCAGTGAGACCCTGTCTCTAAATTAAATACAAAATAGGGCTGGGGATGTGGCTCAGTGGTGGAGTGTCCCTGAGTTCAATCCCTAGTTCCAAAAAAAAAAAAAGAGAGAACAGGCATGTAGTAATTTAGGGGTGACTACAATAATAGGATTAGAGTTAGACTTCACTGAGTACTCACCACATGTTAGTGTTCCCAGCACTTTACACATATTAGGTCATTTAATCCTTAAAGATCCCAAAATGGGAACTTGTGTTCATTTTATAGTTATGCAAATTTAAGTTTAAGTAAGCTCTTCAAAGCCACAGAGCTGGAAGTTTAACCACACAATTTGCCAGTAGCTATGCTGACTCAATACAACAGAAAACCAAATGCACCTCCTCTGCAGGTACTACCAAAATGGGCAAAAGCTGGTCAACTCTGCTTCTCAAGGAAGAGAGCATCCTCAAGCAGAGCTCCTGGCCGTGTTGATGTGGTACACTCACATTATTCTGCCTTTTGGAATAATGGATAACAATTCCATTTTCTATGTGCAGAATGCCACTGCAAGTCTAGTCTTGACTTTTTTCTTTCTTGTACTAGGCATCAAACCCAGAGACCCTCTTCTAGTGAGCTTTTCTTTTTTTTTTTTAAATAGGGTTTCACTAAGTTGCTGTGGTTATCCTTGAAAACATTATAGCTGCTACTTGTTTTTTTTTTTTTTTTGCAGTGCTGGGGATTGAACTCAGGGCCTTGAGCTTGTGAGGCAAGCGCTCTACCAACTGAGCTATATCCCCAGCCCCATCACAAGTCTTAATATGCAAGCAGCATCTAACCTATGCTGTCTGTCCAACAGCGAGGCCAGATACCTCAACAGAAAGAGCTCTGTCTCTGGGACAGGAGACATAATAAAGCAGCTCTGGCCTCTTTGGTCCCATGTGACACATGCACTGATCCAGACACTGGGGCCCAGGCATTATAAAGACTCAACATGCACAGATATGGAGGGTAGGCACTATGCAGAAATGGAACAAATACACACTATTCTTGAGAAATAGTTCATGCTGTATGTGAAAAAATATAGCTGTCTTAATCCAAGAAATGCCAATGTAGATGGTTTTCCCCAAGACTGGAATCACTCTAGTTAAAATTGGCATGAGATGCTGGAGGGCCCTTGTCGCTCCCACTCCTGAGGCAGACTACTGAAGAGCTTCCACAGCCCCCTCAGGTGCCACTGAATTAACTTAAAAATAATCTTCATCAATATCTCTAGGAACTAGTATTTCACTTTTGTCCCTCACTTACTACTGACTCAGCCATAAGGACATTCTGACCTCTACAGATGTGCAAGTTTGTGCCCTTCCAGGAACCAAAGCCAGCAACTGGTATTAAGCCTTACAAACCTGCTACCCCACCCCGAGTCTGCAAGCCCCTTACTTGTTTTTCAACTCCACGATGGCCTGCACAGTTCGGTTGTTATAATACAGGTTGATGGTGCGCACCATCTTGGTCCGTTTCAGGTCCCCAATTTTCACTGTCACTTTGCTAATGGTGTGACTGCCGATGAGCTTCACAACCTGCTGTGTGGTGGTATACCGAGTGTCCACTTTGATAGAAGATAGCTTGATATACTAAACACAAGGGTACACAAAAACAAAGAATTAGTTCAAGGGCGAACAGGCTCCTCCGGCCTTCTTCAACATTCATTGACATAGTCCATTCTTCACCATGGATGAAGCTGCTACTCAGTAACAAATGTGGCAGGCAAGAATCTATACCACCGGTAACCAGACCCTAGGAGAGGAACATCCACACAAAAACAATCAATCTTTGGAACCAAGAAACCCACTATACCTGCAAGCCCAGGAATAGCATGCTGAAGGCGCTACTTACACAAAATGGCACTTCTGGATTGTTACACACCAGGCAGGGATCACTCTCCAGGTAGTAGCCATCAAACTCCACTAAGCCAGACAAGGTGCTAAGGAAGAAACCATTTCAGCATAAGGAAAATTCATTTTAGAAAACACTGAGCTTCACAAAAAAGTACAATAAAGTCAATCAGCATCCCCCAAACTGAGTCATGTCAGAGGGAGAACATAAGGAAAATGAGAAAATCTCAACAGGGTTTAGAAGTTACAGGAAAAAATTTCAACTAATTGACCTTAGACATTTTCTCAGCTGATATTACCCCTTACTACCCTGTGAACTCAGTGATTACACTCTGAGGTCTTCCAGGAGCAAGGGCCTGAGCTACCTGGAAGGAAGTCAGACTTTAACGACTAGGTGGGTTTGCTGTTCCTAAGGAGTTTCTCAGTTCACACAGAGTCTATCAATAGCCACAGAATTATTCAAAAGGGTGAGTGTGCTTCAACTAGGAAAGAAACAAAACAAAGCTCACTTGTAAATGTTGGAGTTGGGATGGTTGGTAAGAATGTGGTTTTGAGTCCGCAGAATCTCCACAGCCTTCTGTGAATATTCCTTCAACTGAAACAGGATCCAGTGAAGAAACACAAAGGTCAAGTCTCACTAAAAAGACTTTTTCTGGTCTTTTGCTTTCTGGCTGAAGACTACCCTCTAAGTACTAGACTTCAGTCCCCATTTACATTGATACAAAGTTGATCCTAATTCCCAACTGTTTAGTTTCCCAACTCTCCCTTTAGAAGTTCCACATACTTAGTGATAGGTCACCCTCAGACATTACGGAAAAAGAGAATTTTTATTCTTGTGGGGAAGTCATGAAATGGTTATCTAATTGTAGAAATATTTTTAGGCACAAAAATGGGCTACCAGCACAGACAGGCCATTCTCTTTCCCAAACAACTGTACTGGGCTACATTTCCTTCCTTATTTGATTGATTCTTTTGGCAGAGTCGAATTCAGATTGTACTTATGTGCCAGTGCATATTATCTGCATGATACACAAATTCATTAGGCATTCTTAATTAGAAATACAGAACTAAACATTCAAAAGAGATTTCACATGACTTCCCCCTGTCCCGCCCCCAGCCCCCACCATCTAGGGCGGTCATAATTTTCTTTAGAGAAAAAGGAAATATGGTCAGTTAGCCTCTCTGACCACACTTACCTTCTTCTCTGTCTGTGGGGTTTTCAAGGAGAAATAGCCCAGTAGGTCCACAAACTGGGCAGCCTTACGACCATAAGCTGGGAGTTCTGGCCAGATGGACCACATCAGATCTAGCAGGAGCTCCTGCTGAGATTTGCTGGAATTTCTGTAAATAAACCAAAGTTTCTGTTAGCAGGCAGCAGAAAATCCTTAGGCACCTTTATTAATCACCAAGGCCCAGGTACTATTTCTGTAGACTTATCTACTTCCTAAAAACATGGGTTAAGTTGGAATGGTTAGGCGGCTCTTTTGGCAATCAATCTTAACAAATGTATCACAGTCATTTAATCTTCAGTAGGTAGTCTATTCTCATTCGACCTTACTCCAGAACAAGAAATTGAGCTTTTTCTAGCCAACAGTCAAGCCTGCTCATTTTTAAAACTTCTAAATGGCCTTATGAGCAGAAAACAGTCTCTTGCCTATAAAATTAGCTTAACAGCTAAAAAGCAAGAGCTCAAAGAAATCTTTAATACTCAAGAGGATTCAGGCTGGTGTCAATACTGACAATGTGACCATGAGTATATGACAAAAAGCCAAGGCAGAACTACTTCAAATGCACCCTGGTTCCAGACCCATGCACATTTGCAAAACCAAGCCCTGGTCCCACCTGTAGATATGCAATGTCAAGCAGTGGGCCTGCCAGCGCACTGAGGAAGAATTAGACTCCAACAGGAAGCAACGCAGGAACTGGATCAGGGTTTCCTTATCGGCAAATTTGTTCAGCTGGTTCACCAGAGCCGTGCACAGCTGGTCCTCCTGGCTGCCTGAGCTCTCACCTACAAGATCGGGGTAGGACCAAGGACTAAAGACAGGAAGAAGTCACCCAGGCCTAGGCCTGTGCCATCAGGAGGAGAAGAGCAAATTCTGCCTATTTCTAAAAGTTTATACTAAATGGTTATAATTTGTAAAACAATTTTCAGTTTACCAGGGGACAAATGGGTTGGCCCCAATTGAGACACAAAATAATGTAAGGTAAACCACCTCCCTTTGCTCCCAATTGCTGATCACCTATCTAAGGTCTTTAAGGATCATGAAAAACAGCAAAGCTTAAGGGACTCATCAGCCAGAAGAGCTGACGTCCACAGAGCATCCACAGCTGATTAAGCAGTATTTCATTTAACTCTGACAATCATGTCACGGAGCAGGTATTGTTACTTATTATTTCACAGGGAAGAAAAAAAAAAACTTGGTCTACAGAAAATGTTCAGTGCATTTTGACCTTTCCCATTAGTCACCTGGTATAGGGAGACCCACCTTCACCATAGCTGAAAATGAGATAAAAAACAAATGTGAGAGATCACTTCAAAAAACCAGAATGAAGGACCTTTCAGATCAGAATAGAGGCTGGGCACAGTGGCACAGGTCTGTAATCCCAGCAGCTCAGGAGGCTGAGGCAAGAGGATCAAGAGTTCAAAGCCAGCCTCAGCAAAAACGAGGTGCTAAGCAACTCGGTGAGATCCTGTCTCTAAATAAAATACAAAATAGGGCTGGGGATGTGGCTCAGTGGTCGAGTGCCCCTGGGTTTAATCCCTGGTACCAAAAAAATAAAAAATAAATTAAAAAAAAAAACAGAGTTTCAGAACAAAGCACATGCTCCAAAAGAGAGTTAAATACATCACCCAATAACCAAGACCAGAAGGTGACTGACCGTCTTTGTCCTTTTCTTTTTCTTCTTTCTTGCTCTTTTTAGTGGAAGACTTGGACTGCGTTGTGGCTTGTCCAGAACTGGAGGCTACGGGGGCCGAGGAGGAAGCCACACCAGAGGACCCCGTGGAGGCTGCCAGGGCAGCAAGCACTTTGCTGCCACACAGAGCACAGGAGAGCAGCTGCAGTAGCACCGGGGACACACCCTCATCTACCAGGAAACTCACTTGGAGGAGGAAGTACAGGACAGCTGGAAGCAGAGGGGTGGTGATCAGTCACACAAGAATGGGACAACTGTGCCACACAGCCAGTCGCTCCATTCCCACCAGCCTCCTCTGAGTTTTCTGCGGGACACTGCCCAGAAGACGAAAGAGCTCAAAGACATTAAAACAACTGCAGACAACTGGACCCAATCTCCACTCCTTTGAATAGGGGATTCTCCAAACTTCTCTACTCCTCTTTAGCTTCACTGCCACAACCCAAAGTCAGATACTCCTACTCTGTGCTCCCACAGCACCCCAAATTTTGACATTTAGTCCTTATCACTCTTAAGTCTTTACTTTCTTCTTTGCTAGGCAGAGTTTTGTCTCTATATCTTCTTATGGCTCCAGCATCCAGTTCAGTGCTTATTAGCACAAAGCAGCCTCAATAGACAGTTCTTGAAGGAATGAACACTATCAACCAAAAAAAGCAGCTTTGCTTACAGTCGTCTTTGATGCAGAATTTCTGCCAGTTGATGGTTCGCTGGGCAGCAATTTCAGCACAGGCTTTCAGATGCTCCATCTGAAATGGAAACCAATCACAAGAAATGAGCAGCTCTACCAAACAGCCCAAATAAGCCCATACCTGCTGCCCTGAGTGGCTGTCACCTAGCTTGGGACTGCAAAGTGACCATGGTCTTCCATGCAGGAACGCTAATGAACCTGGGAGCAGGGCTCACAACAACTGCAGCTAATAGGAGGCTGCCTCTGTTCTGGTTTTGGACTACACAGGGGCCTTTGTTTCTAGGGAACTCACTAAGGCAGAAGCAAAGTGGGCTACGCCGTGAGAAACTATAATCCAGTTCACTTTTTTTCTTGCTACAAACACAAAGCAAGAACACAAGATGAGTAAGCTAGGAGTTATTAAGATTGAAGATGGGCAGGGGACAAAGCTCAGTTGGTAGAATGCGTGCCTTGCAAGCACAAGGCCCTGGGTTCAATCCCCAGCACCACAAAAAAAAAAAAAAAAATTGAAGATATGCCTTCTAGATGCTCAGAAGCAAAAGATTCAATTTACTTCCCTTAGTCCAAACAGTATCTCTTCAGGCAGTAATAAATTCTATACTTCACCCTTTATCATTTATTTAGCATTCAAGGACAAAAACCAGAGGTGCACACATTTCACCTTATCCTATCTATGACATGAATAAAGGACACTAGTAAGAAGCTCAAGCCACCTCGACCTCATAACTGGAACTGCTATTGGGTAGGGTGGGGAATTCCAGACCTTGAAGCCAACTATACAAGACACAGCACCCACCCGGGTGTTACAATCTACATGGAACTCAACTCTAGCCAGAATACCCTCTAAATGTTTTAAAGTCCTGTATTGCTCCATCCGATTACCTACTAAGACTCATCACATGCCCTTCCCCTGCCCTATAATTTCCCAGCCCTCGTACCAGACTGATGAGTGTGTCATACTGCAAGGCGGAGCCTGAGCTGGCTGTAACCACACTTGCCCGGAGGAATATCCCCTGCTCCTCCAGCAGCTTCTTGATCCCACGCACATGGGAGTCTAGAGTGTGCAAATCCCGGAGCTGGCGGTACTTCTCCTTTGATCCACAGATGAAGAGCAGAAGTTTGCGAACTTGGCGGCGCACAAATGGAGTCTGCTGGATCATCAGGTACTTGAGGGGATAAACACAACACGGTCAGTGTCTCTGGGACTGTATCTCTACCATCTTGACTCTAACACTCTGGGTTTTAATGAACTGCAATTAAAAACTGGTGAGCAACCCAAGACAAGACAGAGTTGTCCAATCTACAGCTCGATCCACACGGATTGGTTTTAGGAGCCCCCTGTCCCAATACCCAAATCCACAGATATTCAAGTCCCTTATGTGAAATGGTATAGTATTTGCATAAAACCCATACACATCCTCCTCCATATATTTTAAATAATCTGTTACTTATAACATCCAATGCAATGTAAATGTTTTATGAATAGCTGTTGTATTGAATTGTTTAGGCAATCATGACAAGAAAATGTCCACAAATGTTCAGTAGAGACAACAATTTTTTTAAACATATTTTTGACCAGGCACAGTGGCACATGCCTATAATCTCAGTGGCTCAGGAGGCTGAGGCAGGAGGATCACAAGTTCAAAGCCAGCCTCAGCAACTTAGCAAGATCCTGTCTCAAACTAAAAAATTAAAAAGGATTAGGGATGTGGCTCAGTGGTTAAGTGTCCCTGGGTTCAATCCCTGATACCCAAAAACAAAACAAAATAAAACATATAGCCGGGCGAGGTGGTGTACGCCTATAATCCCAGCACTTGGAAGGATGAGGCAGGAGGATCTCAAGTTCAAAGTCAGCCTCAGCAACTCAGCAAGGCCCTAAGCAACTCAGTGAGACCCTGTCTCTAAATAAAATACAAAATAGGGCTGTGGATGTGGCTCAGTGGTGGAGTGCCCCTGGGTTCAATTCCCAGTACCAAAAAAAAAAATAAAAAATTTTAAAAAACCATATTTTTGGTCCAGCTGGTTAAATGTGTAAATGGATGGATACCAAGGGTCAACTATATTTCCTCCCAGCCACATCAGCCTCTGATGAACTTAAGTATCCCTTAAAGGGACCAGAAGAAAGAAAAACATAGAGTTCAAAAAGGAAAACAAGAATCACAGTATTAATGTTCCTCTTCCTTCCTCAAATCCTTAAGATATTTGCAAGGAAGCTGGCAGTTTCACACTTTCCACAAACACTAGAAGGAAATATGCATTACAGGTCACTTTCCAGGTAAAAGAGCTAGGGAAGAGGTGAGGTGGTGCAGCTATTCAACTCAAAATGGGCATTTGAGATTCTTCTTCCCAGAGTTGATCTCAGGTTTGTCATCTGATTAAGCTACCATTTCTGGGCTCCCATCCCACCCACCATACTCCACTGTGGTGCCCAGGCCAGAATCACATCACTTGCACTGCCCCACTGCCAGCCAGCTCCCTCCAAGTTTCTGCCAATGGGGAGCACTGGAGGGAAACTGGGAGAAGAAAGCAAGGCACTAACTCCCTCTGTAGTCCCACCGACAGCCTCACACAGGACAGTCTCCAGCTCTAAAGAGCAGCTTCTTTCAGTGCTTCCCAAATCTTCATGTCACATCCCCTCAGACTCAGGGGGTACCAGTAGCAGTACCCCCTCCTCAAAGAACTGCTGCCCATTTCCATGGACTTCTCTTCTTCATTCCAGGGCTGCTGGTAGTTTTCTGGGTTACCACAGTGTTCCATTTATGTCTTTTTTGGTTCTGAAATAGGCATTTAACCAATGAATGAAATCTGAAGGTAACTAGAGTGTTTCCTGTTTCTCTAACAGAGTCTAAATGAGTGAACCTGCCCATCACTGCCCCACGTGAGGGAAGTTAAATGTACATAATCAGAAACGAGAGCTTACGGCTTGATTGGATACACATCACCCACACTCAAAGGCAGATCTACTGAGGCAAGACCACGACCTGAATGAAGGGAGGGCTCTGCTAGAGGCACATGGAGTAAGGGTGAGGACGAAAAGGCCACAGGGTGACAGCAGATGTGTGCGCTTCTAGGCTGGAACGCTGCTCAGGACCTTCACTCACCTCCGAGAGAAAGTAGAACCATGAGTGATCAAAGACAGGAGGTGGGATTCGAGAATTGGTGTCAGCAATCTTTTTGATTTGGTACGGAAGCCTCAGTACCATCTCTGTGAGAAGCTGAGTATAGGCCTCAAACACGTCAGCAGCATGGCCCTAGGAGAACACGAACGTGAGAACCGGTGCTTGCACTTTCCAGGCCACCATTAGGAAAGGGGAGCTACTGCTCACTAGGCATTCTACATGCTGGGGCTGGCAAAGGGCACTCTGCAAAGCTCAACCATCACTGACGGACAAGACAGTTCCCAAACACAGAAAGCCCGAGGACAACTTGGTGACACCTCATTGCTCTTTGATGTTCTGTGGTTTGAGACACTGCATCAACTGTACTCAGCTTACACAAAAATTAGAGCAGCTGGGCATGGTGGCGCACGCCTGTAATCCAAGCGACTCGGGAGGCTGAGTCAGGAGGATCGCAAGTTCAAAGCCAGCCTCAGCAACTTAGCGAGGCCCTAAGCAACTCAGTGAGACCCTGTCTCTAAATAAAATATAAAATAGGGCTGGGGATGTGGCTCAGTGGCCGAGTGTCCCTGAGTTCAATCCCTGGTTCCAAAATAAATTAAAAAATTAAAAAATTTAAAAAATTTAAAAAAAAATTAGAGCTAGGCTGGCAAAATTTTGAAGGAAAAAAAATGGACTAGTTAAGAATTTCCCATCTTTCTATGAGACATATATCACATTCCCTAGAACCAAAACTTTCTATTTAACAACAAATATTTAAATAAACCAAGCAGGCCAGAATCACCAAGTTTGGTCAAGGTTCCTGGGGTCGTATCACACAAACAGGCAGAGGTGCTGAGAGATTGAGGATAATGGGAACAACAGCTATCTTACAAGCTGTGCAGTCCCACAGGGAGGATCCTCAGAAGTTTGTGAGTACAACATGTTCCATATATTCAATCCCCAGTTTCTCACAGGCTCTACACTAAGCACTGGAGATAAAAATAATAATAATAAAATAGTTTTTGCCAATAGTTTAGAGGGAGAGACAAGAGAATATGCACTGTGTGCTCAGGGAAAACTGATAGCAGAAAAGTATGTGTTAGGGAGATTTTTCCAAGGATCCAGTGCTGGAGGTGGGTGTTGGAGTAGTACGAATTCTTAAATGGAAGAAGAAATGAACACAGGAAGAGAATTTCAGAAGGCACGGCATGCACAAAATCAACACGTCACACATGGGGAAACACACAGCCTGGCAGGGGGGCCTGTAGCGGGTGCTACAAGTAATAAAGTTAGAGAATCAAGGTGGATGGATCCATAAAGAACTTTTTGACATAAAAGTCATGGCTAGTGGGTGAGAACACTGGGCGGGAACTGGCATTCCAGCCCATTAACTGGCATGTTCAAGATCTTCTTGTGACACAACAGCAGAGGGCTATCTGACATGCACCAGGACGTGACCCACAGCAGATGGCACTACTTTGCACACTTCTCATCCTTTTCTAAGGAGCTTAATGTGGAATGAGATGACTGACTTCATTTAGTTCCTCAGGTTTCCAGAGGCAGGAATCAGAATGTCAGGAGGGGGCACATAGTCATTTATTAAATTATGTTGAGGTTAAACAACCAAGGAACCTGTTCCCTCCTATGGCAGCTCACTCCAGGCTCCTTCAGCTTTGCTCACTGAGAGTACAAAGCAGAGTCCTTGGGAGGAGAGCTGGGAGTGCTCCTCCAAACAACAAAAGACCTCACCTTCACATACTGGCGGAGAAAGAATGGGCTCATATCTGGGGGGGATGAAGTCGTATGTGGCTTCAGCAACTGGCTAGTAGCCACAGGCTCCTCATCATTCTGTTGGCCCTTCCAATACTCCAGCAGTGATTTGAGAACATGCAGGCAATAATCCACAGCCCCTGAGCTCAGCAGGGCTGCTGCTGTGGCACTGGAGATGAGGGAAGATGACTGGAAGGGAGAAAAAATACAGAGAAGGCAAAAATGTCTTGTAAAACTGTGCAAACTGACTGGGTGCTAAGGGGTCGGAACGCACTTACAACAGTCATAAAATCAGCTGCTATGGAAGGGAGCTCATCAGTCTCTTGCATTAATAGTTCCCCAACTAGCTCAAAGACTTCCCCCAACTTTTTGGAACAACCACACGTAAGAGAAGATGAATACCAATTCTCAGCCTGTCTTCTCTGCACACATGTGTCAGAGACCAGGAAGGAGAGAAGCAGAAAAACCCCTCTTCATGGAGAAAGGGAAAAAAAATCCTGGTTTCCATGGGCAATGAGAAAAGACCATTTCAACAAGGAAAGAGAGAACTTTCCACACAGGTTCTACAGCAACGTCACCCTCCCAGCAGGGGTGCTCCCATACAGCCAGTTTCCAAAGGAGATGGGGGTGAGTGATCACATGCATAAAAAAGTACGAGAAAAGCTACTGTAAATAAGACCATTAGGAGAGCCTTGCAAATCCCAGCAAACCCCACAGCTCATAAGCTCATTAAGATTGGATGCAGTTCAGCCTCAATTTCTACCTTCTCCGCTTTGTGCTAATCTCCTTTCACCACACACACTTTGCTTTCTTCCTGCTTTATTACCATACCTTATACCAACAGACACTAGGGGATCCTCTTAGCCACTCTGTGCCTTGCAGAACAGGCCCTTGCTTCTCAATAATAGAACTTCCAAACCCTTTAACCCCTCCATTGGAGGAATTGTTGGCACACACCAGAGCTTGGAAAGGATTCTGAAAAAGGTGGAAGTTCTGTTCTTGACAAGGTAACAGCTTATACTCCCCTCAGGTAACAACGACCTTATTCTAAAAGAGAACTATCACCTCTGCCCTCAGCCTGCACCAACTGGACAATCCTCTTACCTTTCCCCAAATTCATAAGCTAAAAGCAAAAATACCTCACATATGGAAGACTTGGATCCGGATTTGGTGCGAGACATGAAGACACTGAGGAGTCGCATCACTACCAGATGGACTTCATTCAGGGCACTGCGCTCATTCTTCTTGGAGACATCCTGCAGGCAGAAGCAAAATCCCAGACGCCTATGCTTACTTTAAGCTTGAGGAGGCCTCTCCTAATTCCCTCAAGCCCATCGGCCCTCATCTTTCTTGGATGGAAACACAGAAAAAGCAAGATCCACGGTCTCCATGGACTGTAACTGAGGTATCAAGGGCCTACTACACTCAGAAAGCCACAGTAAAATGCAAATACCTAATTAGATGTTTTCATTGAACTGACAATGGTTCACTAGGATGGCAACTTTGTCTTATTCATCATTTGTGCTCAGTATCTAAAAGTACGCCTGGACCAAGACAGGCCCTGAACCCACACAGTGAATCAACAGAATGAAAGCTGTCAGTGGATGGCGACCCTTGGAAGCCAAGTGAAGCTCCTCCAGAGGAATGAGAACCAGAGAAAGGATCTTAGTTGATTTCTGCTTCTTACACGGTAGGCCTGTCCCATTTTTACCTTTTTATCCATGCCCAGTTCCGCAATAAGCTGAGAGAGTAGGTTGTCCAGGGCACCCTTGTCTTTCTCATCTTCTCCATCCAGATCTGTAGTGAGCATCAGAATAACCTAGGAGGCAAAGAGAAAGAAAACATGAAAGCCAGTCTCCTCAAGAACAGTGCCTATAAACAAACATAGGCGTCTCTAGAGAAATCTCAATCCTTCTTCCCTGTTGACCGTAACTATAATGCACTGAAGTGTTTCAGGTTTTCTAAAGTTTAAGTGTCCAGAGTCATAAGCCATATTTTGACATATGCCATACCTGACATCACTGAAAAGGTTGTGTAAAAAGTGAACAAAATTAATTGACTAACCTACATTATATCCATCCAAAGAGGATTAAAATAAGGGTGCTAAGAATTTCAGAACAATTTTGCCTCCAAGGAAGGCAGCAAGTCCAATACTAAGAGACAACACAAACTAAGAGTCTCAGGAGTAGGCCTTTGCTCCTGGCTCAGTTCCTAACTAGTGGGATGACTTTGGGCATTTTAAAAAGATTCTCTGATTCTTAGCCTTCTCATTTAAAAATGAAGGGCTGTGACTTGCATGCAGCTCAAGCCTATACTCCGTTCCTCTGTGACCTAACACCAAGGCTTCCAGCTCCTCTGGAAGACGTGTTCTCTCCTTAAGGACAGTCCCACTGTGATGCAGCAGACCCAGGAGAAGTGAGGGATACCTGCATGTACGGGATGGCTCGCACACCTCCAACATTTCGTAACTGGGGCAAGGTCTGCAATAATCTCTCCAACAGCATCAGACGGACCATGTGCAACCTAAAAGACAAAGAAAAATACATGAAACATAAGTTAGTACACAAGAGAACCAGCTGAGGAGTGTGTTCCTCCTGCCACCAAAGGAAAGGAGGAACTAAATTCTTAGAAACAGCCCTAGCATTAAAAAATGTTAAGAAATACACCAGCAACACAGAAGGAGAAATCTCACTCTGTTAAAAGGGAGCAAAACTATTCTAATCTACAACTCATGGTCAAAAATATTTCCCAAGCAAACTATCTAGTTCTAGCCATTCTAAGTATTAGAACCAAACCCATGCTGGGCACGGTGGTACATGCCTGCAATCCTAGGTAATGCAATCCCAGAAGTTTGAGGATAGCCTGAGCAATTTAGTGAGAACCTATCTCAAAATAAAATTTAAAATAGGCTGGTGATGTAACTCAGTGGTAGAGTGCTTGCCTAGCATGTCCAAGGGGAGACCACGGATTCAATTCCCAGTATCAAAACAACAACAAAACTAACCAACCAAAGAACTAAACTTCTAATTGCAGGCTTTATGGTTTCCCAACACATGCCTTTAACCTGTCTCCAGACATTATTTTCTGGAATCTGATGTACAAGCCCTGTATCATTCAGTTGCACCATAACCTGGCTTTTTCTTGTTCATATTTCCTAAGTCCTCAGGAGGGTCAGTAAAACTGCTTTATTTGCTCTCACACTGTATATACATTTTCCTAATGTAAAATTTAATGTCAATACCACTATCTTACTGGACCCAGGAATTTTCCAACACATTCAGTTGGCTCCTACCCAGCTAGCATTCTTCATCTATAAATCCACAGTTGGTCTTATGTACCAAGTGCACACCTCTGGAACTCTAGCTAATATGCTGACTCAAGAAGACCAATATGAAAATTTGTTAATTAATTAAGGTCTTGCTGACAAGTTGATTGGTAGCCTCACGTATCACATGACCACATACAGATTACAAGTATGGTTGCTGAATGAACAGATTTACTTTCATTATTAATAAACTGTCCCTGCTTTATTTCACCGCAAGGATTATTTGTAAGAAATGTGCATGACTGGGGCTAGGACTGTAGCTCAGGAGTAGAGCACTTGCCTGGCATGTGTGAGGCCCTGGGTTCAATCCTCAGCACCATATAAAAATACATAAATAAAGATGTTGTGTCCATCTTTAAAAACAATTAAAAAAAAGAAATGTGCATGATTTTCATACATTATATATCCTCAAAGATATCTAGAATATTTTCAAAATCATAAATAATTGAACGAAAGCATAGGTTCTTACTTAAACCATAAATGGCCGTTATTCTAAAAAGAACTCAAAGGAATGAGTTAACTGTTCTTCAGAGTAGGGTAAGATATAAAATTCCACACATGCATCCATGAATAACTGGGCAAGCTCTAAGCTGTGTGGGGACTACAAATGAGTAAGAACTGCTCAGAGATGGATGAGGTACCAGTGAGGAAATGTAAGATAACAGCAGGAGCTTAATAGTTTTGTAGACAAAACAGATTTTGAGATGGAATAATGTCTTCAGATTTGGAAAAGACACATGTGAACACACATGTATGAAAGAAAAGGACAAAAAATAAGTGCCGTCAGGACCTCAACCAAGTTCATGCCATATCATGGACTTTTCAAATAGATGCTCTTATTGAAACTTAATGAGAAAATGAAATCTTATGCCCCAAATTGCAATTTTCTTTTCCTTTGTAACTTAAAGTAAAATTTAGTTTTATTCTTTAAAAAAAATTCGGTGACCATTTAATTAACTTACTCATGAAAAAAAGGTCATTGAAAAGTACTATAGACTCCTACCACCAATATGGCTAGGTTACCTAAACTGACTCTCCTCCTAAAATCAACTGAAAATCCTAAAAAGACATTAAAGCATTTTAGAAAAAAATGATAAGTCTCCAGAAGTTAAGGCGGAGAGGGGATGAGTTGGAGGGAAAAGCAAACTAGAAGGTGCTGTAAGCACTTCTAGTAGTTTCTAGGTACTGCCAGGTGGCCAGGACTAAGTGGTCCTGGGGTTGTGGCTGGGCTGCTTGGGAGTTGGTGGAGGCATGGGAGGAAAGCAGATGGCCAAGTGGGGTGAGGGCAACCCATGATGGACTGTGGAGGAGCAGGCGGACGCCACCAACATCAACAATGGGCAACAGGCAAAGAGGGATGCTTCACATTGGTCCACGGAAAAGCTGAAAACACTCTTCCTGGCAGTAAGGGTGCAACATGAGGAAGTCAAGTGTGAGGTGATGGAAGTGAGTAAGCTTATGGAGAGGCATCCATTAACGATCGAAAAAGCCAACTCATCTTCTGTGAATGGAGCAGCAACCTAAACTGCACAAGCACCTCCCAGTCAGGACTCTGGTACAAGGGACGTGTGGAGATCCCCAATTTGTCTGATGAAAACAGTGTGGACAAAGAGAAGATTAGCATGAATCTTGACAAAGATGAGCCTGACACAAACCTTGTGGCCTTAATGAAGGAGAAGGGGTGAGACTTCTAAGAGAAGCAATGGGAATTTACCCTCAAAAGAGAGTTCACCCAGGGCATGATCTTGCCGGCTATGAATGGAGAGTCAGTAGACCCAACAAGGCAGCCAGCACTGAAAACTGAGGAGCGCAAGACCAAGTCTACTCCTCAAAAAAACCCAGGCCAAAATCCCCACTTGTAAGATCACCCTTAGAGAAACCTTCTTGACATACCAGAGGAACTCTATAGAGTGTTCACCACCCAGGAGCTCGCTCAGGCCTTTACCCACATCCCACACTGCAGAAGCAGACAAAGATGGGAGGTTTCACATGGTAGATGGCAATGTCTCTGGGGAATTTACTGATCTGGTTCCTGAGAAACATACTGGGATGAAGTGGAGGTTTAAATCGTGGTCTGAGGGGCAGTTTGCCACCATTACATTGACCTTCACTGACAAGAGTCAATGACCTTCATTAACTGAGCTGTGCATGGAAGGCTCAACATCCCTGCCCCTGAGGAAGAGAAGACACAGCAGGGCTGGCAACGGTACTACTCTGAAGGCATCAAACAGACCTTTGGCTATAGCTCACACTTGTTTTAGAGCCAGCAGCAGGGGCTCCAGCCTGCTCAACACTTCAGTCTAGCCCTCTCCTAACTGGGGCTCTCGACTCACAGGACTGCACCATCCTAACCATTAACTTGGGGTCAGGGTCCTGCCTCTCCATATATACCTTGGGTTTGTGCATGTGTTTTGCTGGGTGGAATCAGATGGTGATTTCTCTTTTATGTGTACATATGCTAAATAAATATAATTTAAAAAACAAAAACAATAAGTCTCAAGAAATTTCAAAGGACTAAAATCACCTAGTATGTCCTCCAACCACAAAAAAAGCTACAAATTAAAAGATAATCAAAAAGCTCTCTAAATATTTAGAAATTTAGTAAATACTTCTTAATATCCCATAAGCCAAGGACTAAATTACAACAAAACACAGAAATACAGATTAAACTGAATAGCAATGAAGACATGTCATCAAAATATGTGGGCTACAGCCAAAGCAAGGCGAAGAGGGAATTTTAGAATGAAATACACAGTTTTGGACATGTACTTTAAAGGACTTAAAATTAATAGTTTAATTTTCCATCTAATGGAGCTAAAAAAGAATAAAAAATTAAGCACAAAAAATCAGTAGGTAGAAGGAAATAATAAAGATAGAAATAAACACAAAGCAGACAAACAACAGAATAAAACTAGCTCTTTGTAAGTTGTAAGTTCATAACCATGGCTGTTATAAAAAGAAAAGATACTATAGACCCTAAAGACATCATAAGGATGACAAAAAAATTTATGAACAACTATATGCCAATAAAACTGGCAACTTAAATAAAATGAACAAATTGCTTATATAACATGCTAAAATTGAAACATGAAAAAATGGAAAAAATTATCACTTAAAGAATGAATGTAAGCCAGGCACAGTGACGCATGCCTGTAATCCCAGCGACTCAGGAGGCTGAGTCAGGAGGATCGTGAGTTCAAAGCCAGCCTCATCAACTTAGCGAGGCCCTAAGCAACTCAGTGAGACCCTGTCTCTAAATAAAATACAAAATAGGGCTGGGGATGTGGCTCAGTGGCCAAGTGTCCCTGAGTTCAATCCCTGGTTCCAAAAAAAAAAAAAAAAAAAATTTTTAGAATTAAATGATTATTCAGATAAAAAGAATTAATCTATAATTTATAAAATGTTAACAATCAGCAATGTGAAGAGAGAGCCTTCAGAGTGGGAGAAAATCTTTGCCACACACACTTCGGACAGAGCACTAATCTCCAGAATCTACCAAGTACTCAAAAATCTTTACACCACGAACACCAATAACCCAATCAATAAATGGGCCAAGGAAATGAACAGACACTTTACAGAGGAAGATCTACAAGCAATCA
>JAJEJO010000599.1:501156-548224 GCA_020662805.1 Glaucomys volans | reverse complement strand
AGAATGGAGGAAAGATAGCTAGCATAGAGGGAAGGGAGGGGTGGGGGCGGGTGGGGGGTAAAATTAATAACAGAGTGTGTGACAGATACCATTGCCCTGTGTAAATGCATGAACGCACAGATGGTGTGACTCTACTTTGTGTACAACCAGTGAAACAATAGCTGTACTCCATTTGTGTTCAATAAAAAATAAATAAATAAATAAATAAATAAATAAATAAATAAATAAAAAATTCATAAAATGTTCCCTTAAAGCAAGTCTATATCTAGGTGACTTCATTGGTAAATTTTTCAAGAACTTATGGGGAAAAAAAAAATAGCAATTTTATTACACAAATCCTTCCAAAGAAATGAGGAAGGGGAACATGTCCTAACTTATTTTAAAGGAAAATTATGAGGCTTGACAAAATACTAGCAAATCAAAACCCCCAAAATATAAAGGATAACATCATCATCTAATGTCCCCACAGGGTTGATTTAATAAGAGAAAAATCAATGTAATTTCAACCATTAACAAAATAAAGGAAAACAGTGTTATAATCAACATAATAATCATGCAATAAAAGTCACTGGAAAGCTCCAAAATATCACTGGAGATAAAAAGTCTCCTAATAAACTACAAATAAAATTTCCTTGATTTTATAAAGAATATCTGTCAAAACAGACCCTCAAGCTAGTAACATTATACTTAGTGGTGGAATTCTGAAACTTTCACCTCCTCCTATGAATGAGACAAGCATGTTTACCACCACTGCTTTCAACACTGTCCTGGTGATTCTAGCCAATCTAATAAAGTAAGAAAAGGAAACACTACACTGTAATTATTTGTAGGTGACTGTATGCAGAAAATCCATCAGAATCTGTAATTAGAATAAATTTAGAAAAGTCTCTGGATACAAAGTCAAAATAAAAGCAATAGTGAGCTCCCTAGAAATTAAGAAGTCATTAGGTCAAAGACTGAATAAAGGTAGAATCCAGAAAAGTAAGCAGAGCACTGAGACTAATTTTAGGGCTTTTGAAAAAAGGCCAAGATGCTCTGAAGGAAACTTAAGCCTCTGATTTTTAGGACCTAATAGGGTCTGTGAGAATCTCATGGAAGAACCACGCAAGGATACACTTAGTTTAAAAGTAAATCATAAAAACTACTTTCCCATCATGCCACTCTTGCCCCCCATGCAGGAGCCTACAAGAAATGTTAACCAATCCATACTGGGGCAGGGGCAGTGTCTGCTGAGAACACCATCTACTTTACACATTTTGTTTTGAATCCAGAGCTCCAGGCATGCTCCACCACCCGAGCCCCCATTTGTTCCTTTGGTTTAACACTACTTGTGTCCTTTTTATGAATTCTTTGCTAAGCCTGAGTTATGAAAATATTTTCTCTTAAAACTGATGATGGGTTACCTTTTAAATTTACAGTTACAGTTCAGTTGGTTTTGTGCATAATGTAAGATTCCCTTTTTTCTGTATGAATTTCCAACTAACCCATTTTTTACTGGAAACACCATCCTTCCCCTACTGTACACAAGTGTCACCTTTGTCACAAATCAGATGTCCATGCATGTGTGAATCTACATCTGAACTCCAGCCTTTTCTATCAACCTAAATGTGTATCCTTACACCAATCGCACTGCCTTAATTATCATAGTTACATAATAAGCTATCATTGTGTCACACTTTCTAATTTTATGGATTTTCTTCAATCTTGGCTTGACTAAACTTAACCACGTACTTCCAAATAAATGTATCGACTTGTCAATTTTAACACATACATAAAACCAGTTGGGATCTATGACAGGGATTATATGGCTCTGAATCAATCTTAAGACACAATCAGCCTTTCAATCCATGAACACAGTGTAGTACTTCAATTATTTGGGTCTTCAGCAATTTCTCTCATTGGGTTTTGCAGTTTTCAGTAGAGAAGTCTTAGCTGTCAAATTTATTCCTACATATTTATTATTTAATGGTACTCAAATAAATCTCAACAAATAATAAATAAGCACAGGAACAAAAATGAAAAGTGATACTAAGAGAGAATGGGGGAGACTATGATGACTTAACATCTATTCAAAGGGACTCCCAGAAAGCAAAACAATAGAAAGTGAGGCAGAAACAACCTCTGATGAGATTAATGAGAATTTTCCCAAACTAATAAGATACTAAGCCAGACATTCAAGATTCCCAGACAATGAAGGAAACAAACATAAAGAAAGCCATCCTGTGTTGCTTGGTGGTAGAGCACTTGCCTCGTGTGTTTGATTCCCAGCACTGGAAAAAAAATTCCAGCAATCACACAGAGCCCACATTACCTGAACACAATGGAATTAACCAAGAAATCACATTAAAATGTAAAAAGATTCAGTAGAAAACCTTTTAAGAAGTTTTAAAAAACCCTCCATCAAAATATCACAGTCAACAGAGTCTGAGATCTTCATTCAAAAGATGTTGCAAGTGGCTGAAGCTGAAGCAGAAGGATGTGGGAGAAGGGGAAACGCTCACGGATGTTCTCTTCTGTCTCTAATACCTGACTGTCAGTAACTATTTTCTTCCTGACAGAAATCTTTCAGTTTAAAATACTGACTCATTGTTTTGGCACCAATGTGATAACTGTTGGCCTCAACAAATCCAACAAACATTATATCACAAGTGTTATTCTTTGTTGGAGAGGAGAGGTCACTAGTGATTAAACCCAGAGACATTTTATCACTGAGCTATATCCCCAGCCTTTTTATTTTTTATCTGGAGACAGGGTCTCATTAAGTTGCTGAGGGGCTTGCTAAATTGCTGAGGCTGGCCTTGAAGTTGCAATCCTCCTGCTTCAGCCTCTCAAGTAGCTGGGATTACAGGTGTGTGCTACTGTGACCAGCTACCACTAGTGTAATTCTTAAATTTTTCTTCTTCCTCTTCTACTTCTGTAGTCACTCTTTGGTTAAGAATTCATTCACTCACCAATCCAGTACCACCAATCCACCAAGTTTTCTTAAGGGGAAATGGGTTAGAAGACCTTGTTTCAAAATGTTCTAACTTTGGTATTTAGAAATACCAATACTCTGTCTTATTTCTCCTTTACCTTCTATACAAGCTGAATAAGGAGCTATTTCTAGTATAATCTACCTAATAACTTAATGATGAGCCTCAAACAGTGCCTTTTACAAAAAGGATGTAACATAATGAGTTCCTGAGTAATAATGAAACAAAAAAGATTTTAATAAGGAAAATTCATGGTTTTATGACAATCATTTTAGAGTTATTATGGGATTTAGGGTGCCTTCAGAGAAAGACTATTTTCTATTCTCTCTGAAATTGATCTACAGAACTCTAATCAGACAACACAGATAAGCTGGGTATGGGAGCATCCAACTGTAATCCAGCTACCTGGAGGGAGGCTGAGGCAGGAGAATTCAAAGTTTGAGGCCAGTCTGTGACAACTTATCAAGACCCTGTCTCAAAACAAAAAAAAGGGGGTAGGAATGTTGCTTATTATTAGAGCACATTCCTAACATGCAAAAACCCTGGGTGCAATCCCCAGTACTGTGGGGATAAAAAGGGAGGAGGAAGGAAGGAGAGAGAACGAGAAAGAAGAAAAGGAGGAGGAAGGTAGAAGAGGAAGAAGATAGCTCTGGAGCACTTCCTAGGATCTTAATCTGTTTCATGAGTTTATTGCCTTTATATTTCATGAGAAATACACCATTGTCACCATTCTATCCCTCCTGTTTCTGAAATACTCTGACAAAGCTTAAGACTGTGAATGGGCAGTCCTGACCTGTTGCTAGTGTGGACGTCTCCTTCAGCTTCCCCTTCTCCTTCTCCCTCTGAGCCATCTCCTTCCTGGTGTCCAGTGGTGGTGCTGATAGCACCAGTGCTTGAACTGACACTTCCTGGTCCAGCTGGGTGCCCCTCAGCTGTGGCATCACCATAAGCACTGCTTCGGCCAGACACTAGAGGAAAACGGTTAAAAAAAACACAAATTGACTCCAGAGAAGAATGGAACATAGTGAACTCTGAAGTCAGCACAGAATGGACAATAAGTGGTAGCTTTAGATATCATTTTCTTCTATATGAAGCTGCATGAGGACTGAATTCATGATCCTGACCCCGGAGCACTATACTAAATCACACTCTCCAGCCACTCCACCTCCTACATTACCCAAGCTCCACCCACAAGAAGGATCTTCATTTCAACTGCTGACAAATCTATCAAATTCTTGAGAGGAAACAAACCCTAAGATATGTAAATCTAGAAATTATCAGCTACTCTTAATCCCCTCCATAAAAAATTTGTCAGTCAATTATTAACTACAGACTCACTTCCAAGGCCAAACCAAAATGGCTTTATCATGCTCCCTCATTCCAGAGTCCCATCCCATTAGCTAGCATACTGTGGGGCTGGTTTGCTGCATCAACACATCTGATCGTTAATAAGACTGCCCAAAAATATGTTCTCCCAGTAGATTAAGAGTAAAAACTAAAAGATAATGGGTTTCCCGGCCACAGTTATTTTAACCACGATGTAGAAGTGTCTATGTCACTGCTTTTCTTCCACTAACAAAACTAACAGATGCCTGTAAAAAATGCTAACTCCATTGAGGGTCAGCAACGGAACACTTGAAACTTCAGTGCTGAAGGTAAAGGAACTCCACAAGACTTTCAATGAGTCCCCACAACTTCTCTTTGCTGAAAGAAATTTCAGGCAGGGATTCCTATTTGTCCCCACCCTCTGCCCAATGAGATCAGGACCCCCAGGCACATTACCACTGTGCTCGCCAGCCACTGAGTCCACTGCACTGCCCCCGCTCTCTGAGCCCACACTACCACCATGGTCGGCAGGAGAGGTCCGCAGGGTAGAACCGTCAGTCGCTGCTGTGCTGCCCTCGTCATCTGAGGCTGGAGCTGAGAGAGTAACAAGAGCTGTTACAAGTAAAAACCCCTCCTTGGAGTGAAAGCATCAAACTACATAGTGCAGAGGACACAATGCAGTTTATGTATCCTGTGGTCAGAGAAAAAAGGGAAAGATTTGCTTTGCTAGTTAATCACTAACAGGAACAAACACTGTACATGGTGCATTGCAAACAATACTGAGACAGAAGTAAAAACCCAGTTTACTGGGCATTTCCTTCGCTCTTGCATTACAGTGCAGAGATTCAATAAGAATCTGTGACATGGACACTGAGTCTTCTAGCTAAATGCTTCATGGTCACCATTGTCTAGGTGTTACTGACACCTGCTGAGAGATCTGAAACTAGCTATTGCCATTCAAAGCATCAAACTCTGGATATTAATGAGATTTGTTTTGAAATCAGTCAATTTGTGCTTGGGAAATCACATCATGAGCTCTTGAATCAACTCTGTTTTTTTAAATCAAGTGGTCCAGAGGGGAGCTCACTGGGAAATTTCACACCTTCTAATCGTCCTCATCAGATGCTAATAATGAAGCAAGGAAATTCCCCAGAGACAGCCACAGCATCCAGGATCAGGGCTGAGCTGAGACAGGAGGAAAATGCTAGATGAGATACACAGGGAAGAAAGCCACAACAGCCACAGAGCACGGTACAGTATGAACACCACCAGACAACACGACAGCGACCTCAGAGCCTGCAATGACAGCAACTCAAGAGACCTCAGAAAAGCAACAAGCCATGGCAGCAGGTGGGGACAGCCAGTTTCTCTTTTTCTTATCTATCCAGGGTCAAACTCCCAGAATTTAAAAAAAAAATAAAAAATAAATAAATAGAAAGAAAGAAACAGAAACAGAAACAGAAACAAGTACAGGGACCCATCAGTCTGGAAAGTATAAATCAACCCTTGTGTTACTCGGGTTGATACTTCAGTGGACTTCTCGGATATGCCATCCTCCTCTGTTTGGTTCAACTCTCTATTCAGAACTATTCATGTTTTTTTTCTTATCACACTAGGAAAGTAAGTGAAACTCAAATCAAAATGAGTTCTGAAGATTTCCTGTGAATTTTGGTCACCCACAAACCCCTACTCTCCTGCTCAGGTCCCTGAGCATATAGCCCCACAACTCTGAAGCACAATCCAGTTGCTTGCTTTACTTTTACTTGCAAATAAAGAGTAAAAAGTTAAATGGTATGAGCTCTATTTCTTATCTCCCTTTTAATATTTTTTAACAAGTTAAAACTCTAACAAAGAATACTAAACAACATAACTCAAGCCCTAGTGTGCTCAGCCTACCAGCTGCTCTCTGGACCTCTCCTCAAGAGTCAGCTCAAGCCAGGCAGCATGCGAAGTGTGAGGAAGCAGAGCTATGAGCGCCGGTGCCAAGTTCAGCACTATGCCTTCCACACCCATATTCCTAAAGCCAGGCAGAAGCAGGAAGTCCAGAATGGCCTGTCAAAGCAGCTGCCCATTACACTCTCACAGCACTAAGACAAGGCCCAAGGGTCCTGGGGCCCTGAGCCGTGCTCCTTGCTGTGGACAGTTACCTGATGCTGTGGTGTCAGAGAGGGTTCCTGCGTCCAGAGAGGAAGAGCTGGGTGCCTGGCCGGACAGTCCTAGGCTCTGAAGGCCCAGGGCACTGCTGCTGCTGCCTGGGAAACAAGTGGAGAGTGAGCACGACATCCCCTCCAGACCCCGTCCACCACTGCTTTGGCCACCTGCTGCCCTCAGGAGTCTCTAAAAGCCAGCACACAACCCCCTCTGGCCTACAGGGAGTTAATCACAGCAACTGCTGTCCACCCCCCAAATTTAGTTATAGAGGTGGTAAATGCTTCCTTCAGCTCAGGCAGAACAGAGGCTGGAGGAATCTAGGAGATTCAGGAGGAAATAATCCAAAAGACCAAACTAGCAGACCATGAGATTAACTCCCAGCCTGAAATTCTCACCACAATCCCTCTCACTCTCCACCTGTATTCCTGAACAGCTCTCACCCAGATCAACCTCTCCCCAAAACTGGGGACAAGCTAAGTCAGCTGGATATCAGTAACTGCCAAATCCTTTTTGCTGTGCAAGGCAAAGGCCACTCTGTTCTTGGCATTGCCTTCTACCTTGCTGGTCCTGCTGCAGGCTCAGGGCAATTGCTAGTTCAACCATGGTCTCATCATCTGCGTCAGGCGGGATGTCCAGCATGGGAGGGAAGCCCTCTGCGCCTGCCAGCAGGGCCTCCAGGGGAGAGGGGTTGCCATTGTTGACATTTTCAGCTGTCTCCAAGACCATCGACTCAGACTGCAGAGAGAAAACTCTGTCAGTGTCCCTTGGCAAACTGTGACTTTTGGAAGTCCACTGAGTAAGAACTAGAGGGGAGTCTGAAGCTCCTCTTTCCCTCTCCTGCTGCCAGACTCACCACCATCTCAAAATCTCCATGGTCCACCTCACTCTGCTCCTGGCTTTCCTGACGGATGTGCCCACCATCTGGGATTCCTGATGACTGCATTTTCTCATCTGCATCATCATCGTCATCATCATCCTTGTCTCCTGAATCAGAGAAACCTCAATCACCTGAAGGTGTTTGCTTTTTCCTTCCTTAACTTGTGGTGGTCTGTCACATAGCAAGAAACCAACAGATGACACCCTGTGCTTCCAAGATAGAATTCCAGGGCACTATGCCTAGAAGCCTTTTCTTTTGCTTCTTGGCCCCAGCAGGATTTAGGAAGATGGAGTTAGCACAGACAGCTTGCCCCCAAGGAACAGGACTCAAAAAGGATTTGAGAAGGATTTCCCTAAAGCAGAGAAGTCTAAGACCAGTAGGCCCGACAAACTCCCACCTATTCTCAGGAAGCCTTGGACAAGACATGAAAAGTAATACAATTGACATGTGTATCTATCATGAAAGCTTAGAGTTCATTCTCTACTTATCTCCAAAACAACTAGATTAGTAAGACTTCCACACTACATAATCATTATGAGAAGAATTATAATTGAAATATAAAACCATCAAATGAGAACTAAGGACACCACAACAGGCTCTGTGTAAGCCCACTTCCATGGGAAGGTGGGAAGGCCTTCTAGAAAAGAGGAAATCTAGGTGAGACTCCTGACAGTCAGAGGAGGAGACTTGACTCTACGGATTTTGGGGGTGGGGGGGCCGGTGGTAATGGGGATTGAACCCAGGGGTTTTTTATTTTTTGAAACAGCATCTCACTAAATTACTTAGGGCCTCATTCAATTGCTGAGGCGGGCCTTGAACTTGTGATCCTCCTGCCTCAGCCTTCCAAGTCACTGTGATCACAGGTCACCATGCACAGCCAGGTTCAATGGATTATTAAAGCAAGCAAATTCTCTACTCCATGTCATCTCACACAGAAAACTTTTTTTTCAATTTACATGTAAGAATTTTAATTATTTACGAGGTTTAGAGGGAAGTTTCAATAATAAAGGTTTAATAAAAATATTAAATATCAAAAAGAAAGCAAGCAAATATGCCCTTAATTAGAAACATGAACTGTTGACAGTGTAGGTTCTAGCTAAAGAAAAGACTGCAAACCACGACTTAACTCTTCAAAATCTTAGGTAAGATACATGTTCCTCAAGGAAGAACGTCTGAAAGTCACAACGCTGCATACACTCCTGCAGACGCACACTGTCCATCAGTAGGCAGCAGCCACATGTGGCACTGAGTACTAAGAGGTGGCTAGTCCAGATAGTGATGTGCCACAAGTGTAAAATACACACTGGACTTAAAAGGCAGTGCCACAAAACAAAGCATTTCACTAGTAGCTTTTTATATTGGCTATATGCTGAAATACTATTTTTGATAAGTGAGATTGAGTACATTTTTAGTAAATTAATTATCCTTACTTCTTTACACTCCTTATGTGGCTACTAGAAAATTTAAAAACACATGTAATTTTCCTTTGAAACTTATTTCTGAATGAAATCAACCAAAGAGTGATGTAGTATAATGCGATAGACAGTTTATAGAATTGCTCTTACTAAAACATAAAATGATGAACCCCTGACCACGTCCAAGTGTATAATGAGGGAAATCTGTGAAATCTGCTCTCAAGCTGATTGTCAGGAAGCCCCTGAGGATTCTTCCCCATAGGCAACAACATGAACCCTTAATGAAGAGCTTTTGTGCCAGGGGAATTTTTTTTTCCTGAAAAAATAAGTTCATTTTGAGTTTGGGCACAATGACCTTTTCAAACGTTCTTATGCTGGGACTCCTAAGACATTCAGCCAAGTATGAGGTACTCACTAATGACCACATGGGACCTGGTCATGCAGATTCCTATATCCTTTGCTTGGTTTTCTATGCTATCTTTATTTATTTATTTATTTATTTATTTATTTGTTTATTTATTTGCAATGCTAGGGATTGAATTACCTTTGTTTTTACATGGTCTTGATTTTCACTATTTTTAGTCTACTTACCATATGCATTTTTATATTGTACCTTAAAATTCTTCAGGGAACAGTAGGGTAAGAAACCGAAAAACGAAAGCTCTTGGTCAACTTTAGCAGCACTTCCTAAGGCTGAACCTGTTCTCCCCACTCCCCACCCTCACAACTGACAGAAGCCTACACCCAGACCTCACATTACCCATTGGAGTGTTGCTTCGAGGGGAAGAGGGCAAAGTCACATGTCTCCGTTTGTTCCTGGGCCTTAGGACTCGAATTAGAGCTTGTTTACAAGAGAAGCTCACAGCAGGATCCTGAGGTTTAAAAAGAAACTGTCATTCTTATTCACAAAAAGCAACTGTGACACTTTCTCACTCACTCACACCTCAGTCACTCACACACCATGAAGACCTATCTCACCTGCACCCAACTGACCAAATTCAGCAGGTTAAGCTGATTAGCACTTCCAACCTGGCATAAAGAAGACCTACTGACTGCCTTCCTATCTCTCAGTTCCTGGTGACAGGCTGGCAGGCTATTTGCCCCTGAAGTCACTTTTGACTCCCTACAAATGGACACTGGCTTTCCTTCAGATGATCAAGCCCTCAGTGCTCCTCTTAGCTCTGTGCTATAAACAGTAGTTCCAACATCTATCTTCTGTGCCAGCGTCACTAGAAAGACACATCTTAGTGTACTATTTCACGTGCTCATTTAAGTAATACTTACTTAGCACTACATGGTAAGTACCAGACTAGTCCTCGAGAATTCGGCACTGAACAAGAAAGACTAAGCCCACTCACTCCCTTTCCAAACCTTACTCTTCCATGCTGTAAGATCTTGAAACTTTTATTGATATTTGAAACTATGAATTCCCATTACCTTCCTTTAAGCCTACTTTATTTCATTAGTTTAGCACATTTATTGAAATTTTTTTCCAGACACTTTCAGGCTAATGAGAGGCGTCTGGAGTGGTACTGATACGTACAGGACACAATAGCATCTGCATGTAGATCTTGGATGCAGTGTTGATACAGTCCAGCTCACAAGTACAGTAGCCATGGATAATGTCTACCAGTGCATTGACAGTAGCTTCAATATGAGTAAGGCCTAAAGAGAAGAAAAATAGCATCTGAAAACTTGGTGGAAAAGCCTCTAGATACTTGGGAGCTTAAGACCAAAGTGCAAATTCTTATTCCCACATAAAGGTCAAGCTATCAAAAGACAACAGTTGCACAACTCAACAGAACAAACCCACAAAACACAAGAGAATGTGGACTGTCAGCAGCATTTGTGATTTATCTTATTAACAGTCTTCTAATCTCCCAAACTGTCCTCAGAAGCCTTTCCAGATATCCTGCATGACAGAAGTAAGTAGCTATCTAACTGTGCAGCTATCAAAAGACAAGGCAGGGAAATGTGAAGAGGTAGGCAGACACTAAATGCCCCCTACAATCCCCAAAACTCAAGCAATGATAAAACATGATATTGACAAGCTTGTTGGTCTAGCATCCAAGCAATCTCCAAACACAGATGAACACCAGGACACTCTACTATTCTCTGTTGCTTCCTCTGCTGCCTAGGCTTTCAGTACCATGAGAAATTAAGATACCCAACACAACAGCAGCTTGTAAATAAAATAATTCTCAAGGCTGATACTTAATTTTCAACTTTCAACAAGCATTGAACCAAGTTTTTTTTAAATAATTTTTTTAGTTGTTGACGGATCTTTATTTAATTAATTTATTTATATGCAGTGCTGAGAATAGAACCCAGTGCCTCACACATCCTAGGCAAGTGCTCTTCCACTGAGCCACAACCCCAGCCCCCTGAAACAAGTTTTAAAATATGTTTTTAAAAATAATAGTAAATACCACAGAAGATACACACACACACACACATAGGAGTATCTCTTTATGTGAACATGCAACCCCACATGAAGAGATCTAGCACTAGAAAATCCCACTCCACCACAATGCTAATCCCTGTATTGGGAATAATGCAATGATCTCACAGACTTCTATTTCCCAATTATTTATTTTGTAAGAAATGAATGATAAAGGCTAAAGGCTAAGAGTCATAGCAATTAAAAGACAGAACTTATATCAACTTCATTACGCATCAAGTTTCAAGTATCCCTTTTAACATGATACCTGGCAGGCAAGCAGGGGCCAAGAAGGCATTCTTGGGTTTGGACGCATGGAGTTTCCAGAAGTGGTTCACAAGCTGGGTGATGAAACTACAGCAATCTCCTTCCACCTGCTTCTGCAGTTCTTTCCCCTCATCCACTCCTTCTACGCAGGAGAAAGAAGATCATTAACGATGGTAAATCAAAGATGGAATTTAATTTGTTTTAAGGTTAACTCAGGTCAAGGAAGCTTGCCTGCGGAGGGAGTTTCAAGTGGGGCCCCAATCAACATGCCAACTATCCCTAGATTCCAGCAGGCACATCTAGGAAAAAAACAGTCTGGGAAAGGAATGTCACAGAAAACATTGTATGTTAGAATTAAGTAGAAAGGGGAGCATTCAGGATCTTTACAGCAGATTAAAAGATGTCCATTCCAACTGTTCAACTTCTAAAATCTAGGGGAACATCTGAGAATGATTCTAGGATCATAGTGTTAGGAGGACAAGCAGGACAATGACAGCACAAGGGAAGGTGTAAATAATAAGAAAACATAAAGGCATCGATTCACTCTATTTGAAAATGGCAAAACACATCTGCTACCCAGTTAATGTGAGGAAAGATAAGGAAACCGAATCCAGCACTGAGAAAGGCCACTGCATATATTAAGAAAGCACTGGCAAAAAGACAGCATGAAAGTTCAAGATACAACCCCTTACTTCAATATGAGAAGGGCCAACCAAGATTAGCTTTACCCTAAAGACCATAACAGGTGTTAACTCCAGAGACAAATTATACCTGATGTCCAGAACGCTAAATAAACTCATGTATAATCAAATCAAACTTGAGATGAGCACTAGAAGGGCACTCAGTTAAAAATGGGACAATCCTAACGTCAAAGGCCCTACAAAGTATAGAGCAGGGAGCAAAATCCTTGTCACAGAGCCTGAGGTCAGCGAGAGGTCAGTGAGAACAGGAAGAGGAGGAGAGAGGGTAGAGAAGGTGTATAAAGCAGATTCAGGACCACGGCCACACAGGCCAAGTTCACCTGTTTCCATCTGAGGCAGCTTTGACTCCGTAAAGTGGACAAGGTTGCTAGGACGCATGATGGCAATGGAACGAGCTGTGATCACCAGCCTCTGGAACACCTCAGGGTCCAAGTCCTTGCCTTCCTTGGTGGATGCATTGAGACACTGCACAGCTTTGCTCAACAAGGCCTGATCCTATGAAACACGGCATCACAGAGAACCAAACATAAGCAAAGGCTGGACACTAAAGCAAAGAACAGAGGGGAGCAGCAATCATCAGTATTGCTACTCCCTTTCAGGAGAACAGATCAATTCCAACCTTCAAAGCAGCCCAATATGTTGAACTTACTAATACATAAAACATTAACATTTTTAACAAGTCAAAAGTCATGCAATCAGTATCAAAGCATGATAGGAAAATTCAAGACTCCAGGATTGCAGCAGCCCAGATCTCCCTCCAGCAGAAGAGCAGTTTCTCAGCAAGTTCCTAGTGCCTAAGGGCGACTTTTCCAAAATGGTCTTTCCTTGGGAGGGTCAGCAGGTTAAACTCACATTTCTCAATTTCACAGGCAGGAGACAAAAAAGTAACCAAGGCTCTGGGCTGGTGGCTTCTGAACTGCCATCTTGTCCATATAAGGAAACTAGCCTAACTCACCTCCTTTAGCAGCCACAGACTTTTATGAGTGAGGCCCTTTCTGCCCAAATTTCCCGCTCAGAGGATCCCCAATGACTAATTAGTCAACACTGCCTCAGGGAACAGGATGCCCTTCACGTCATCCTACAGCCAGGGGTGGGGTGAAAACAAGAGCAGCTCTACCCACTGAGCGACTACCTCCCCTCACTGTTCTAGGGAGAAGCTGCCACCCTTGTGTCTCTCTCTTTCTTAAACCTTGCTGATACTATTAGGGGAACAGAAAAATAACACAAACCAGGGGCCCACTGGCCAGCTGATCCTCAACTCTGAGTGGTGTTCATGCATTTCCCAGGAGAAGCCTCGCCTCGGGTCTAGCCTCAGCGCTATCAAGCCCTTCCACAGCTCACAAGGCTGTGCCCGAGCTTCACACACAAAGGCAACCTGCTCAACTCCCACATCTACAGAAGCCTCCCTGAAAGGGAACGATTACCTTGTGGCTGTGATAGGCTGAGCGACTGGTGTGGAGGCTGGCCAGAAGGCTCTTGGACTGCTGCTGGACACTGGCGGGTGCTGGCAGGGACAGCAGCAAAGTGGCCAGTTCCTGAGCTGCAGTTTTGTTTCTCTCCTGATGTGAAAGACAGTAGTTATCACTAACCCCACCGACACACTGCAGAGTGAACTCTCCAGTCTGCCCTCCCCGTCTTGCCTTTGAGGCCACCAGAGCTAGGTCATATGGCACAGACTGCAAAGACCAAAAAAAGAAAAAAAAGAAAACCAATTTCAGAAATTAGAATCTTCCTATAACATAGGTGAAGTACTAGAATCCAAGCTCACTACTACATACCCTACTCTATGATATGGCTCACTATCGGCCCCCAAAAGCAGGATGTGAGGCCCGAAGCGGAAGACTTCTCTGGAGCTTCTTTGCAAATCAAGATTAGGCTGTAAGTGTTGTTTAGCTGTGAGGCCTTGGGCCTCAGACAACTCCACTGACTTCCTGCCTCTTCAGAAAGCTCCCATGTGCTTTGAAGAAGTAACTTGCCTTCTCGATGATAGGGCCAACAGCAAAGCAGCTTTCCAGGGCTTCTAAAGAACTCACAACCAGCCTGGGGAGACAGAAAACCTGGCTTGAGTACAACCACCGTTCTCTCAGCCTTGTGCTTTAGCCTAGGCAAACTATAGTCATGAGGACCTTGGGGACAGCTAATGAATGCCAAATACAAAATCAAAGCACAATAAGACCTGCCACAGGCACCATGCACATCACTGCCTGTGTTACAGGCCAGAAGAAACCCAGCTCCTGCTCGGAGATCAACCTGAGGCCATGTTCATAATCCGTAACTCAAAGACAGGGCTTTTCTTGCTCAAAGAGGATAAATGTGCTTCCTTCTGCTGCCTGTGGCGAGGATCACTGAGATGGGCTTAGTAGTCTTGATGCAATGGGACCCGAAGCTCAGGTGCCCAGAGATCAGTGGTCAAAGGGAGATACAAAGGGAAAGGTTAAAGCCATCTTCCTATACTGGGAAGGTTAGATTTTTCTTACATTTACAAGAA
Organism: Glaucomys volans; assembly: GCA_020662805.1. NCBI lineage: Eukaryota > Metazoa > Chordata > Mammalia > Rodentia > Sciuridae > Glaucomys > Glaucomys volans. Next base: position 533,587 of record JAJEJO010000599.1, on the reverse strand, counting down.
AATGTACAGGGGCATATCCCATGAGTGCCTAGGTATGGCAGAGTAAACAAACTATTTTTAGGTGCATGCCATTGCCAATATTCAAAGGGCAGTACAAAGCATCTCTCAAGAACTGACAATTCTCCTTTAGGGAAGGAACAGGAGGCACAACTAGTAAGGTACCAAGTAACATGTTCCCAGGGCTTATTCCTTTGAATTTAATGTAGCACAGAAAAAGACCAACATCCTGGGCTGGGGACATAGTTCAGTTGGTAGAGTGCTTGCTTTGCAAGCATAAGGCCCTGAGTTCAATCCCCAGCACCGCAAAAAAAAAAAAAAAAAAAAGACCAACATCCTGAGAGCTGAAGCTCTGGACAGAGAAGGGTAAGTGTTAAGAGGGGAGCTGGGGAGAAAAGGTGTGAGAGTAAAGGAAGGCAAATGAGTACCAGGGAAGAGGACCTAAGGACAGAACAGACGTGGACAGGACGAGCTCTCCATGGCCCGTGAGTTCAAGGGCTTTCTGCTGGACCCTCCACCCCCACCCCTTCTCATCTACTACAGAGGAATAGCGAGGACTGGGGTAAGGGAGAGAGCTCAAAGTCTAACACAGCCAACACCAAGGTGCACTCACAGTCCTGGGGATGCTCCATTTTATACATGGAGAGCTCTGCAGCCATGCAATGACCAGAACAGAAAGAAGCAGGAGGACTCTTAACAGAAGCAGCATCAACGCAAAGCCACACCATTGCATACGCTGCTCTCTGACACACATTCACTCGTGCAGAGAAAAGAAAGAGGGCATACTAACCGGTCCAGCTTGGTTAGGGACTCAGTTTCAGAACTTGGGGGAGAGGCAAAGAAAAAAAAAGGAAAAAAATGTGAAGCTCAGAGAATCCTGGAAACATATCCTAAGCAAACCATATATGAATAGGGTGGGAGGGGAGAGAGAGAAAGAAGGAGGTAGTTGCTGGTGGGAGCCACTAATTTCAAGCAAGGTTATTCTTACAACTTACAATGTAAGAACTCACAATCTTACATCATGAATTACTTCATCTACCATGGCAAACCAGCAGCTCCCTAGCACACAGAAGCCAAGCACGATGCTTGTGAATGCCACCATAGGGGGACATAAGGAGACTCTGCTACAGGGCGCAGCAGCAGCCTCTCTTGCTGGCAATGTCATTACCACAAAGTAAGTAGCTAGTGCAGAGGAAGATGAGAAGATGATGCAACCGGCACGGAGGGAAGATGTTTCCCTAGCATCTCAGCAAGTCTGGATCCTAGTCTAGAGTGCGGACTTAAGTACCTTCCAGTCTGTGGTCTCTGCTGCTCCAAAATGTACCAAGAATTAAGAGAAAGGATAAAACACCTGCCTGAGCGGAAACTGTGGTATCAGATGACTCTGAGCCCACTTTTCAGGCTTTAGCTACACATTAAGGAGAAACTGAACGCAGGGGAGTTATGTGAAAACTAGGAAATCACAGGCTAGACTTGGAACAGGTGCAGAGGCAGACTCTTAAGACACAACAAGGTTCTGCAGCCAGTGGAAAACGGTGAAAACTGAAGCCAACCCCCGCCACTGCTGGTACCTCTCCAAGACAGTGCCACTGGTCGTGGTAGGGGCGGCTGAGTCGCTGTCTCCAGTGCCATTGCTCTGGTTCAGGTTGGAAGGGCAGATGTTGCTGACAGAAGCAGAAGGGAACTCTTCTGGGGGTTCATCAGGCCAGCCAAACTGTTCCTTCGTCTTGCCGTAAACTTTTACAGCATCTATCATGGTGACACCTGCTGGATCCACTGAGGCACCAACTGCAATAAGCAAGAGAAGCCTGTAGGAAGCACATCCTCTAAAGAGCTAAGACCATCCTAGGCAAAGAGCCAGATCAGTCTGGGCGACGGGGCAAATCACATCAATTTTTATAAACATAGAGGATTTTCATCTCTTGAGACACTGGTGGCACTTTAAATGATGACTACCTGAAGAAACAGTTCCATGGACCAAAAGTCTATGAAGTTTCCCATTCAAAGAGTCCCTAAACATCAATGCAAGGATCCTCTGGTGCTGCTTCATCCCCAGCAGGCTCCAAACACTTCCACTGTTCAAAGTACAGGTCATCACCATGCACACTAAGAACAACTATTTCTAGGACAAAGGACGTCAGATGGGTGGCCAGTAAATGATAGAAAAGATGTCTTAAGAAAAACCTGGAGATTTGTACCTGGAAAGCTTTTTTAAGTCTTCAATGGCATAACAAGGACGGTGACTTGAGGCCTACACCTGTGCTTAGAGAAAACCCTGTAATTTCATGTGCCAATCCTGCCTCCCCTCAGCCCCGTCACTGAGGTTAACCCAACACCACAGAAGTCACCACATGACTGAGTCTACCCTATCTTTATCCCTAACATCCTTAGGTATATTCTTTTCCTGGCACCTGCCTCTTTTACATCCCAAGTAAAGAGTTCTGATGGCAGAGGGCACAGAGAAATCAGTAAAGCTGAGAGATCTCAGAACACTGGTGGGCCACAGACTGGTGGCCTCTAATCCAGCACTTGTAATGAGAGGGTGGAAGTCTGCACCCAGGGTTGGTAACTCACTAAAGAGGTTTAGCTTCTTATCAGCTTGCAGGGCTTCTTCTCTAGTGAAGGGGAAATCAAACCAGCGTGAGCGACTCAGATTAAGTTGCATAGTTCTGCCGAAGATCTCGATATACGATGGGGCCCGTTCGATTGCCTGAGTCCCAATCTGGATCCGCATGCCTGTCATCACCATGGTGCTGTTGTTGTTACTAATCTCGATAGTGAAGCCACCAGGCTGGAGGGAGAGGGCACATATCAGAAAAGTAAGAGAAGTTCTTACACTAAATTCAAAGCTCTGATATTGTCACAATGTGTGTGCCCAGGTAAGACTTTATTCTTTTAACTCCTCAGTAATGACTTTCTTACTTACAAGAATGAGAAAACAGGCAGGGAAAGAACTCTCTTTCATGTCTGACTTCCTTCTCCCCCAGCATTTAACAATGTTCTGCTGCCCTCTTACACAGTAACCCCAAATGGTGGAAACCAGCCTTATAGGATCAGTCTTTCCACGTATGAGTGAAAATGTTCATTTATCCAAGGACCACTTAGCCAGAATTGAGGGTCAATGATTATGAGAACATATTTTATGCTTGCAATTTAAAAGGAAATATGTTCTTGAACCATACTATTGACTAGTCCTTCTATCCCAGGTTTAAATCCAGTCCAACAAAGTCCTCACCTTGGTGTTGGCCACATACATGCCAGTGGAGTTCAGCCGGTGCTTTATTTGTTGTGCATTGTAGACTTGTAGGAGATCATTACCACCAAATTCCACATCTGTCAGCTGCTGGTTGTGTTCAAAGAAGTCAATGGGGAAAGTCACCTGGCTAGACGTGCGAGTTGCTATGGAGAAGAGTACCAGATTGACAGAGAGCATCAGTATGTGTGGTCTCTGGCACCTCCCTTCCCACTCCACAGCTAAGGACTCCTCTCAGACTGAGGTCACACACTCCCTCTAATCTTTACAAGCAAACTCTGATCACAGGATTTGCATCAGCACAATTCCTATGTGCTATACTAGCTCTCCAGTAGTTATTATCCCTAACCAGTTGACCTACCAATGCCAAGAAATCTCATATGAGCAGTGCATGGGTAATCTCAGCAGCTTAGGAGACTGAAGCAGGAGAATCATGAGTTCAAAGCCAGCCTCAGCAACTAAGTGAGGCCCTAAGCAACTTAGCAAGACCCTGTCTCAAAATAAAATATAAAATGGGCTGGGAAAAGGCTCAGTAGTTAAGCAGCCCTGGGTCAATTCCCGGTACCAAAAAAAAAAAAAAGTTATCTTACACTGATAGTGGGTGTATGACAAGCAAGAATTATCTCTGGTTTACTTATAACAAACAACAGAAACTGTTTCTGCACAAGAGGACATGCTACGCCATTACCTCAAATACAGACTCCAGCGTGACGTAATGTCACCATAGCTGCAATGCTCCTTCCTCAGCCAGGTTCACTCACTCCTACACTCAAGGTTTCTCTCCCTTAAAGAGTCCTCTATCAGCCAGGAGCAAGATCATCAGCTCAGAGATCTGTGCTGGATTTTCTTCACTACTCAGTGGGAAATTAAACAACTCAGGAGATCTATTCTTCAATCAGTTCAATCCTGCAAGCAAGTCATTTTCCCTAAACTCAGAAAGAAAACCCTTCAAGCAAGGTGGGATACATCACTCTTCGTGGAGCACCACAGAACTGCTGACTTGCAGCAGAGAGCCAACGAGGGCTTGCCATCTGGAATCTTTCCTTTCAGGAAACTAATACTTATTTCTGACTTTTTTTGACCAAATGTACAAGCAAAATAGTCACCATTTCTTCTTAAATCTTTACAGTGGTTTATTCTGTCACTGCCTAGAAGACTGTGTGCCCATTCCCCACAGAGGGGCCTTACTGATGGAAGGTGTTTTGCGCTTTCGAACAGGCTTCATGATGCTGATGACACTGCTGGGCTGCAGGGATGGCTGGAGCCAGTAGGAGGTGTTCTCCACATTGGCCATGTAAATGCGGAGGCTGCCGTCCTCACACAACAAGATCATGGTCGTGCGCTGCTGCTCATTGCAGGCAGTGTGCCTAATGGCAACCATGTCTTGGATCTGAGTGGAGGAGACAAAGGAAAGGGTTAGTTCTTCTACCTAGAGCTTCTACCTAGAGAACCCACAGAAAGAAAGACCCAGAAAGGCTACTGGCTCCATGGTCAGGTAGGGTTGCAGAAAGGTAGCCAAGAAAAGGCATCTAGGGGAAATGGATTGAAAAATCTTTTAAAGGCTTCCATTGAAAAGAGAAGGAAAAGTTTCATAAATATATGGGAGATTCAGGCACTGACCTTTGCTTTAGCAGGAAGAGTCTTAATCTCCTGGATGAGGAAAGTGTCTGGTTTCACCATAACTACCAGTGGCACACCTGTAGTTTGCTGGACGCAACACACCAAGCCAGGGTGGTTCATCACCTCGGACCACTGGCAAAGGGCAGGAGAAGTCTTACTGCCACCATTGGAACTGCAGACAATAAAACTGCCCACAGTTAGGGGATCAACCACCATTTAATGATTCTCTTGACCAAAGGCCACCCTTCAACTAGCTATGATTCCAGAATAACACCTTTGACCAAGGATTCACATTATCTATAGGACAGTTTTGTTCCAAACCCCAGGAAACACTCATACATTCTAATGTACACTCCCAGCAGGAGTCCTCATTTAAAATCTAAACCCCTATGCTGTCACGGTCTGAAAAACAAGTGACACTAAGTGCCCAGAGGTTTTCAACTCGTAGGGTCATGGAGTTGCCTAAGACTAATGACCAGCATCCTGTAAGGATCTCTAAGCACATCAAGTTATGTCTGAATTAGTGTCCATTTCATTTCATCCCAAACCATGTAATTCCCAAAAGAGAGGCCTAAGAGAAAAGAGATCCTAAGTGTCTTATTCCTTCTCCCTAAATAAGACCCACTACCACACACATAACTCTCATCTGGAAACTGTATAAAAGTCTCTGTTTCTCCTAGTTCCAGTCATGCCTCCAATACTGATGACAAATTCCACTTCCTGATATAGTAAGTTTTTCACAAGAAAGAAAGGTAAAGGGCATAATGGCAGAATAAGTGCCTTACATTCCCTTCTCAAAACTTGGTAATTACTACAATCACATTTGTTGAATTGACTATAGATCTTTCTCCCTTCTACATAATAGGAACCCCACTCCCTACCTCTGCCAAACTACTTCTTATAGCTTGGGAGTCTCCAAGGTGAAGGACAAACCTGCCAACCTTGGATGTGGCTTGATTTTAAGGATACCTAGCAGGAAAGAGGATTGCTAGAGAAAAGTAAGTTTCTTACATCTCTTAAGATGGAGACCAACACTTGGGAGGGGAACGGGCAGCCCCTATTGAATAAGGGTACTGGAAGATGGACATTCAATGCTCATTCCTACCTTTTGATGTTGATAGGGAAGAGCTGCAACACTTCCAGAGTTGTCCTACTGATGGTGGCAGCAAACGATTTGCCCTGACAATAACTAAAGAACAGCATCTGCAACACGTGGGAGTAGTACACAGAAACACCTCCACCGGCAACTTGGCTGTTACTGTCCTATCAGGGCAAGACACACATGTGCGTTAACTTGTTGTCCTGGTTTCCAGCTTCCAGCTAGTTATGGGTTAAATCACAGTCAGGTACTCTCACACTCCAAGCATGAGATTCCTGTGGGGAAACCTCACAAATGCCCTGAGAATAAAGAAACTTCAAATTGAATCAGTTTAGTCATGAAGGATAAGAGCTTTTACTATTAGATTAAAAAGTTAGAAGCACAGAATAAGAAAGAAAAAAGAAAATGGAACAAAAACAGAGGAGTTGCTAAACTAATGAAAACTGAAAAAGCCAGGCGTGGTGGCACATGCCTGTAATCCCAGCACTTGGGAGGCTGAGGCAGGAGGATCACAAGTTCAAAGCCAGCCTCAGCAACTTAGCGAGGCCCTAAGAAACTCAGTGAGACCCTGTCTCTAAATAAAATACAAAATAGGACTGGGGATGTGGCTCAGTGGTGGAGTGCTCCTGGGTTCAATCCCCAGTACGAAAAAAAAAAAAGAAAACTGGAAGAGAAGGAAATGCCAATGCATGCACTAACCTTCAAGTCCTCATGATTGATTTCCAGGACATTAGTGACATAGAAGGGTCCCTGCTGGGCACTGCTGGCCTCCTCCATAAGCTGAGTATAGATGTACCCAGCTGAAGACATTATGACGATAATGTTCTTTCCCTCCTCATTGAACAGAAAGGTAACATCTCTTATCTTTGAGCTTGGCAGGAGAAAGTAGAAGGTTGGACTCAAGGCGTCAACAGACAGGTCATAAATCTGCAAGATGGAAGAAAGCCTAAATAAAGGGTGATCTATTTCATTCCCATCCCCCAAAGATTCTAGAGAATTCTAACAGCTGCAGTTGATGAGTATGCACTTTCACTCTCCATTCAGCAAGCTCCTACAAAGTGTTAGGCACTGGGTATACAAACACAAATGAAGTATCTTTTACTCTTCCTCAAGGAATGAGTGAGAAAGAAACACACAAGGACAGTAATAGTGTACACTTTGTACAGTGAGGATAGAACAATCAATTCCACCTTACCTACAGAGAGAAAGTACCTACTCAGCAACATAACAAAAAGATAAAAAAAAGCTGTGCTTTTTATTTTTGATTTCTGGGAGAAGCGAGCATATAAAGGAGATCAGATACTCTAGATTTATAAGCCAGAACATCATCATCATAGAGCTGTAACTATACCTTCACAAAGTCTGCAGTGACAATTGCTAACTCAGTCTGAGAGCCAGGCAACCACACAGCTTTGATGATGAAGTTTCCTGTCGCCAACTGGGGGTGCAACACCAAGTGATCCGAAACAGAGCCTGAACTACTGAAGGTGAGCACGTGGCAGTCCTGGGCACAGTTGAAAGACAAGTGGTTAAAAGGTGACGTGACAAGAAGACCCACTCATCTGAGTCTTCATGCTTCCTCTTCTTCCCTGCCATTCCCTGAATTAAGACAGTATTTACACTGTCCAGTAACATATTCAGGTTTGCAGACACACACAGACGTTTCAAACACAGGAAAATCTGGAAGACCTGGAGGAAATTCAAAGGGAAATTTCTTCTGCATTCCAATAGCTTTTAAGTTTCTATTCAACAATGAGAAAGAAAAATGGTGCTGCGAACAGGAGAGAAGATGATGAGGGCCCACGGTTCAAGATAACTAAACTAGGATCAGCATTCTTACCTTCAGCCCACAAACTGCCAGGTAGTCCTCCTTGCAGGGATTTCCAGTGAGGCTCAACACAGTGAATGGAACTGGGGCAGAAGCCAAGCGGGTCAGAGTCAATTTCCTTTTGCTAGAATCTGCTTGCTTTAGGAGTGCAGAAAGTTGCAGAACAGTGATCTGCAAGGGAACCATTACCAATTTGTTCTTAAGCCTAGTCTTCTCAGAGAACACAGGGCACAGGGTATGTGACAAAACTCCTTGATAGATCTTAATTCACAGGCCTTTTCTTTTTCTTCTTTAAATGGAAAAGTCTTTTAGGAAATTTCTAGACAAACTTTTTTTTTTTTTTTTTTTTTTTTGGTACTGGGGATTGAACTCAGGGGCACTCCACCACTGAGCCACATCCCCAGCCCTATTTTGTATTTTATTTAGAGACAGGGTGTCACTGAGTTGCTTAGGGCCTCGCTAAGTTGCTAAGGCTGGCTTTGAACTCGTGATCCTCCTGCCTCAGCCTCCCAAGTGCTGGGATTACAGGCGTGCGCCACCGCGCCTGGCTCTAGACAAATATTAGCCCCTATTTCTTCAGGCTAAAAGACACAAAAGGACTTTCATCCCCACTTCCTAAAAGAGCACTGAGTGAGTAATAAAACCAACTTTTCTCTGTAGAATCACTTCAAAAAATAGTTCCCCCCTATGTACTTCTATCCTTTTCTAGTCTCTAGTTTTTGCAACAGGACCACTGACACTTTCACTTTAAGTTTAAAATAAACAATAGTTGTGATGAGAGAGGGTAGAATCCAGAAAAGCATAACTTATTTAGCACTCTTCCAACTTCTACTAGTTCCATAAAACACAAATTTCCCTGTCCTGAGAGAGCTGGGAAGACAGAGAAAGACTAAATAAGGAATACTAAGTCTTCCTATGGAGGTTTTAATCTCTCAGCATGCACCCTTACAGTGACCAAACTGGGAAAGACTGAGGACCAAGGTCTCCTAAGTACCTGCTGGTCCCTGCAAATTTCCTAGGAGCATGAAAGATGCTTTGAGTGGGAATCTACTAAGTAGGAACAGTCTTTATCCTAGTCATCTCAGCTCTAAGTCTAATCAAATAACTCAAGGTTCAAGTAGAAAGGCTCAGTGGAATCTGTCCCTAACGCGCTCCTAGAACCTAGTCTGAGAATGGACCCCTTTCCACGTCGCTTAGCATTTAAAACAAAAATAAATGAGTGGGAAGGAATCCAAAGACTCACCTTGCCCTTCTCGTGACTGACAGCCAAATGCTGGCGACGCCCATGAGGAGAGGAGAGCACACACATAGCCACCCGCCTGAGCACATGTGCACTGATCAGCTGCCGTATGGTCTGGCCCTGGTCTCCACTATAATTCATCCGAACATTCTCAAAGGCACCTTCCTGGGAGCCTAAGGTGGGAACCTGGCAGAGGAAAGCAGGGAAAGCAAGCAGTAACGAAGCAAGTAAGATCAAGTGGATTCACACAGTACTCACGTGACAGACACTGCACAATTCAGTCATTCAAAAGCAACGGGTTCCAACTCCCATTCATGCACATTCGGGTCAATCTGTCATGTACTGTCAGTCCAATAAGACCAGTGTAGTAAATTTTTCCTAAACCTAAATTTAATCAATACAAAGTCCTGGCCTCTTATATGTTAAATGTGCTTTCTCTTATAAAATTATGGTGATGATACATGGAATTTTTCTTTCATTGATCTAGGTTGGCAAAATGTAAAAGTCAGCTACTTTTGAGTCACCAATCTAACTTCAACATATTTTAGTTTCATCTTTAATATCTAAAAGTCTAAAAAGCACTGCTCTAAAACTTATTTTTAATAAATACCAGAATGTGTGGGGGTGCATCCCTCCAAATGAATATTATTCCCTTAGTAATAGCCACCTGTGAGATCCACTCAAGGGCCTCATAGTTGTCCATCGCTCGTCAGAAATTGCACTTTATCCTACTCACCACTGCTACTGAAACAACCAGGAAGACCACACTGAGAAGTCAGTCAGTACTGAGCAGTTGGTTTTATAGTGGATATGACTTATACCTGATAATCATATCACATGAGGAATCACAGGTAAGCTGTCTAAAAGGCTTTAAGCAAAAGAGGACAAGCACTGTTTGGCATAAATCCTGGGGAAGAATACACAATAAGGACATTTTCTATTTTATATAAAAAACAAATTTATAACTATTATAATTGCCTAAAGTAGAGTTCCCACATCTTAGGAATTCATACTCATGACCTACAAAGAGGATTTAGATCAGCTAGGTTGATTTAAATGCCCCTGATTCTCTTCTTTTGAAGCACACCTCACATGTTGATTATAACATTGTTTATAGTATGGTTGGGGAATGTCAAATCTTAGACACTCAGTCCTGCATGGTCTGGGATTGACTTCTCAGTGCCTTCCTCAGAGGATCTAGCACCCTTGGGTATTCCAATCAACTTGCTGGTTCCTATAATCACCAAATTTCATGCCCCGACACACTCACCATCAGCTGGTCTGTCATCTCAACCACCTTGTCCACTGTGTGCAGCTCACTGAGAGCTTTCTGTGCCCGGCTGCTGCTCCCCACAGCAGAAGCCTGCTGAAAGTTGGTCTGAATGGCATCCATGAGGAAGTTGAGCATGTCTAACACGAGAGGAGCGAAGGAGAAATTGGCCTGAGAAAAATCGAAATACACAAGTGAAAAAAAAAAAAGAGAAAAAAAGGAATGGGTCATACTCATAATATTCTTGCCAATAACCACCTTCAGAATCCAGTTTCTTCACTTCTTGTTGGATGTCCTAACCATCATCTCATTCTCTCCATAATCCAATTAATATGCTACTGTGTTACTAACTCTAGAGGAATATTTCCAAAGTAGGGGTCCAAACGAGATACCCTAATGATCCAAGGCACCCAGCAGATATAAGCTAACTTCTCTCCCATTCATATAGGGTGGGAAAATTAAGAAAATATTCACTCAAATCATCTTCTGCATTCTGGGCTCCTGGTGAGGAACTCAGGGTGATCTAGATTATTACAAAACTAAGAATTGCCCTCCTATCAACCTCTGCATTACTAATACTCCTCAATCATAAATCCTTCTCTAGACTGACCACACATACTACTTATATATGCACTGTAAAAATGAGAGAAAAATGAAAACAAGCTTCAAGGAAAGCCCAGGCATTACTGACTCTCACACTAACTTGCCAGGCTCTGAACTCTTTCTACTGTACCAAGGACCATCCGGAAGTCCCACCTGGTTTTGCAGCTCCTCCCGGCAGCCCTCTACTGTACGGCATAGGCTACTCTTCTTGGGCTTCTCTTCGTCAGTGACCTTTCCATCACTGATGGTGACCTTGGCCTTGTCAGCTGGTGACGTGCTGGTGTGGCGCACCAGACTCTCTGAAACCCTGGGCTCACTCTGAAATGCCGACTCCTTCATGGTGGAGCTCATGCCACTGCTAGGAGTTCGCTTCACCAGTGCCTAGGGACATAAAACATCAAGGTCCCTAAGCTCTTGCCACAGCAGAGATGAAATACTTCCTAAGATCTTGGAGCCAAAAACGAAATTGCCTAAGCATGTATAGTTACCCAAAAAGCTAAAATTAGTGATACTCACCTAATATCTGACTTTGCTACCTACATGTAGCATGCTTTGATTATGACATCTGAAATCATGGAGTTCTTGGAAAAAATTGACTGCAAGAACTCTAAAGAGGCTGTGAGTTCTAATATTCTAAGTGAAGTGCTTAGGATACAATTGTACAGATCATACTGAACATATTGCTAGACCCAGGCACCATGGAGGTGATGTGGGAATTTTCCAGCTTGGATTAAATATTCATTCCTGTGCCACTAACAAGTCACCTTTATGAGAGAAGGTTGAAATCTCTTACCAAGCAGCTACCATCTTCCTTGGCTCCACAGTCACAGAAGAAGGATCCATATTTGGCATAGGAAATTTCATGATCCTTGTGGCACACCTTAGCACATACTGTGCACACACCAACCCCATCCACCATTTTACAGGTGTGACAGTGGTACCTATGAAAAATAAGAACCAGCAAGCAAGCTCAGAAGCGCCAACCATCAAAGCCTAGAAATCTTCACCTAAAAGGAAAAACACTTACCAATGCTGGTTCATGAATTCTTTCTGTGTGATTGTAAAAGTGCAGAGTTTATTGCAGAGAGAATCTTCATCCTTAAAAGACAATAAGTAATTTTAATCAGAAATCTATTCCTCCATATAGATACCCACAAAAACACATGAGGTTCAACACTCTATGAAGACTCACTGGTGACCAACAGAAACCTAACCAAACTGAAACAGCCAGTTGGCTGAAAATCTGCAGCAACTTCAGATACAACCTCAGGATATTGTGCTTAAGAGAAAAATCTTAACACTTTCTCTACAAGTGCAATTCCATCCCCATGAAGGACTCATCCCTGAAGTTCTACTTTGGATGCAAAGTCTAAAGAAGCAGGACAAGTGGTTTTGGACAAAAGAAAGGCATCTGTTTATTGAAAAGTTTCTTCCCTGACAAATTAACTCCCCACAGCTTGCTCTGCAGGCCTAGAAAAGCAGAAAAACCAACCCTGGCATGATATATGGGAGTTGGAAGAAAGGAACAGGGTTGGAAAGTTTATGAAGGAGCTGGAGAAAAGTGGCAAAGGCTTAAAAGTTAGTTAGCACACTAGTCCTGATCTTAAAAAGCTAACTTAGAAGGTACTTAGTACTTACTGAATCCTCAGCCTGGGAATCTTCCTCTTCCACTGCCAATTCCTCCACCCAATCTGAGTCCACCTCAATAGCTCTCTCTTCACCGTCCACTGAGAGATGACTTGGCCCTTGACCATTACTCTGGCTCAGGGCATTCGTTACATCAGCCAAGTAAGACATAATATGGCATGTGCACTCCAAGACTACCACGTGCTACAAGAGAAGACCACAACCTCACAGAAACTTGGTTCTACATGTTTTATTATATAAACCACATTTTCTCAATAAGGATCAAGATCAGAGGAATGGTACATAGGTAGAGAAGAAAACTAAGATGTTTTTATTATGTTTCCCCAGCTCCTCCCAGTCTACACATAGCTGGTCAGTAAGTTGTAGTGAATCAGTGTTCATTCATTCCTTCGTCATCCCAAAAATAACTCTTCACGAAATCTTAGAAAGCAGAATTGAAACTGGGAGAAAGGAGTAAAACTGGAGACTAAATCAGTCAAAAGAAGACCAGATTATAAATATGAAGAGGCTCTCATTAGTCTTTTCCCTTACCATCTGTGTTTTTTTTTTTGTTTTTTGTTTTTGTTTTTTTAACCATTGTGAAGTCATTTTAATTAACTGAACTAATGCAGAAGGGAAGGAATAACTTAGGAGATAAAAAGTCTTCAACAAACAACTACAGATAGTTCATATTTCCCTAAAAATACCAAAAGTCTGTCAACAAAGACTCAGATATCTAAGTTCTTTTCTCTGCTCTGTGACATTTCAGTGTCAAAAGGATAACAATGAGCAAGAAAGGATGGAGAGATGAACACTGCTATGGTATACCAGAGGCCCGTGATGTGCCCCTAGCCACCATGTCAGACTCATGAGTTGGGCAGCAGAAAAAAGTGCCTGAATGCAAAATTTCTTTCAGTTCCAAACCCTTTTTCTCAGCAGAGACCTGAGTCTGCAGGCATATTAGGCAATTACAGCACCTGGACTGGAGCTGAGGAAGCAGTCTGCAACCCAAGCAGCACTGACCCAGAGTGCACAGATGCAAGGCAAGAGCAGGGAAGCAGTTTTCCACCACACACCAGCATCTTAGAGTACCAGTAAGTCACTATGCTTTAAGGATGTATTCTGCTGGATATTTATCAGAACATTTCCTTCCTATCACTTCTTGCCACCTGGAAGAGGCCTGAATGCAGAGTTAGGAATCACAAACTGCTAGGTCATTGAGATCATCAGCCTCATCCTCTGCAGGCTAGCACAAGCCACAGAAAGGCGAGATTTCCACTCAGCCACAAAGACAAGACCATCTCCCCAACTCCCTGTTCTCACTTCTCATTTTTCTTACCTTTCCATGCATTACATTGGCATTCAGTTTCTCAACCACATTCTTCTGTGACAGGTATTTCTTGCTGTCCAAAGTGGGGGAGGAAAGGAGAGAGAGAGAATAAATTATCAAAGGCATCAAATAAAGGAAACATCTTCATGAGCCTTGGTTCAATTTGTGGACACTATGAAGCAAAAATATTCTCAGAAAATCCTATAGTTAAAGAGCTTGGGGGGGCTCTCACAGGAAACTCTACTAAGAAAATAATGAAGTCAGGCACAGTGGCACATGCCTGTTAAAACCAGCAAGGAGGGAGGCTGTGGCAGGAAGATCCAAAGGTCAAAGTCTGCCTTGGCAACTCAGTGAGACTCTATCTCATAAACAAATGAAAGGGCTGGGATGTAGCTCAGTGGTAAAGTACCCCCAGATTCAATCCTCAGGAGAGGAGAGGGAAAGAGAGAGAAGGGGAAGAAAAAGGTGGGAAAGAAAGGGGAGCGGGGGAGGGAAGGGAAAGGAAGGAAGGGAGGGGAGGGCAGGGGAAGGGAAATTAGGGTCGTCAAATTTCATCATCTTACCATCTTCCCAGCCAGTCCACAGCAGCATTATGAAGCTGAAGGTGACCAGCACCTTGACCTGCACTGGCCAGGGTGGCCATCACAACCATGAGTTCAGGAAAGCCAGTGCCATCACCATTGGCCAGCATCTCTGTTGCCATGGGAGTCAGGGTGCCCAGAAGCACAGCACAAACACCTTCCCCAACTTGGCTGGTATAAAAGAAAGAGCAAATTGGTGAGTAACCAACAGGAATCTGACTCTGTGTATTTCAAATTTGAAGAGCAATTAGAAGTGTTTATTAAACATTAAATGCTTGACTCTATACACCAATCCCAGCTTTGGACTGGAGCTACTGCAGCACAAAACATTCACTCAGGTTACAAATGATGGGCCAAGCCAGTCCAGAGGTTTTTCCAAAGTAAAAATCAGGAAGCTAGACTATCTTCCTGGAGTCCATTAAGAGGGAAATATAGAACCACTGAAAAGGCTAAGAATAATGCCTGAAGGAAAGATGGCTGCAAAGGCTCTCCACGTATTTCTGGGATCATTAGGGACACATGATACACATGCAGGTATCTACCTGTTTTCTCGAACAATGTATGTGGTCAGTAACTGTAGCAGCTGCCGGTTCTCCTGAATCACATCCAGCTGATCGGAATCTTTTGGGGGTGACGTAGTCATGCGAGTGAGCCAGGCCTGCAGGCGCACAGGCTCCACACACACCAGCTGTGCCAGCGAGCCACAGAGATGGAGAAGGCTCGGGTTAGGGCTCTTCTCAGCTGGGAACAGACGAGAGGACACAGTCCATAAGGAAGAGCTGGGGGAAGGCAAGAAGGGAACAAACAGAGCCAGAAGAGGGGAAAAGGCTCCAAGCAGTTTCCACATCCTTCCCAACTTTCTCTGAGGGATTCTCTCCACTTGTTAGCATTTTCATGCAGCAGTTAAACTCAGGCAGAAGATAGGCACAGTATTAGCTGGACATCAAAGTTCCCATAAGAAGATTACTAAAAGCTGTCACTCACTCAGCTGGAAGAGTTTGGTGAAGAATTTCAAGACTCGGTTACAGAATTTAGCAGAGAGGTTCTCATTGGCTGTTGCCATCATGATCTGCACGAGTTCTCCACTGGGAGGTGGGAGGGGGGGAAAAATGGAAGAATCACATTAAGCCTCATATGAAAGAAATCCACCTCTATTTCTTCACAATCTCATCTCCTCTAGGAAGATGGTCACTCGTGAGTCAGCAACACAATTTGTTCATGAAATCCAGCCCCTGATGGATAACCCCAAGGAGTCAGCAATTAACCCAGGTCCTCCTCAAGGGAGACATAAGCAGGCCTTACGTATTCCCTGAGAAAGAACACCTAAATCAACAGCTCCTTGCTTCCAGGAGGCATTCAAAACTGTTCACACTAAATTAGTAAAACACAGCTCACCTGTCAGAGAAAAATTCCTCCATAGCTTTCCGGGCTTGGCTACTTTCCAGTTGCTTTTCCAAATACTGGAGACATTCCTCTAAGATGGATTCATCCAGTCCACTAAGGATCAAAAGGAATAACTAACCACCAGTAATCAGATCTGTTTCAATGTCTTCCTCGTACTGCCTGAAAACCTAAACTGTTCACAACTAGACCTTGAGGGAAATTTCCAGTTGCATTTTGTCAAAATACAGCAGAAAGCCCAACATTCAGTAGGTATTCAATAAATGTTTAATGAATGAATAGCAATAGCTCAATTTTATTTTACTAGCCCTTTTCTTAGGAAATTAAATAAGAAAGGCACCTGAAGCCTAGAGTCCTAATTCAGATTTAGCCAATCATTTTGTGTGTGTGTGTGTGTGTGTGTGGTGCTGGGATCGAACCCAGGGCCTTGGACTTGCAAGGCAGGCACTCTACCAACTGAGCTATATCCCCAGCCTGGCCAATAATTTTTTTGGAGGAGACATTTCAGATGAGTCTAAATTGCCTAAAATGAGCTAAATTGTCTCAAATGCCTTATTTAAAAAGAAAGAAGAGAGGAGCCGAAAAAAGGAGTTGCTTATGAAAACCTGAACTCAAAGACACAGGAAATCTCAACACTTAGACCCATGTATTATATAGTTCTCTGAGAGGTAAGTGCAACATGACTTTCTTTATATGACTTATCTACATCAACACAGCATAAAATGCCAACATCAAACCTCCAGTTCCACAGACCACCCATTTCAAAATTATGGTGACAAAAATACTAAAAAACTAGGTTTTTATGGTGCTTCTCTGTATATCTTATCACATCTAATAGTATAGCACTCAATAATCATTTGTTGAATTACTTAAGTCTCTAAATCAGAACATTAAAACTTTCCATTTTCTGAATATTTATTCCTAAGAATCAATCACAAAAGAGGACTCCAAATAACTCTTCACACACTTCCACAAAAATGCAAAATGCACACAAGCACAGAATTTCCTGTTGAAAAGCATAGCAGCAACAAGCTCTCAGCTAACGACACTAAGATAACAATAGTGGTCTGTCTCAAAGCAGCAGTGTTCTCAAGAACCTAACTGCTCTCCTCCATCAGGCTCACCTGTTAGGATCTGCATGATTAGCCAGAATGTTGTAACAACCAGTGATTAGCTTCTCATAAACACGAGCCAGGAACTCATCAGACTCTGCAGGGCCCAAGATACGTTCCAGAGAGTTGCTACTGATCTCAGCAACACTCTCAGTGCTTGACTCCAAAAGAAGGGGCAATAAGGTCCGAATGACCTGTGGTGGATTCATCTCATCTGACCACCTTCAACAAAGAAAATGAACCCAGTTAAGTGAATATACAACTCCAGTCTTCTCCTTGAGAGTAGTTTTCTATATACATATACTCATACAATTTCATATTCTTTTTCACTATTATATCAGAAGAAAAATCATTTCCATATGAAAATACACTATTAAATGTCAAATTAATAAGATACATTTTTATAATATTCAAAAAGAAAACTAACTAAACCTAATAAAATAATCCATCCTAGAAGGTTTTCTAGATGAACTCAGAAATCTGACTACTCATACAGCACTGAAGTATAGGGCTTTACCTGTGACCTAAGTACTGCCCTACTTCTTAGGATGGCAAAGTCTAATTCCTGCAATGACTCTAGAGAAACATTAGTAATCAGTCCCTATCACTTTAAAATTTAAACCCAAAGCACCTCCAAATCACAATATGGTTTAAAGCCTCTTTGCCTTTTCTGAAACATTACACAAAAAGAAAGGAGGCAGACCTCTGCTGCCCTTCAGATCTGAGTTTTTAAAAACCATTCAAGGGTAAATGCTTACCCTCTACTCTAAAACAGCAAGCTCTCTTGGATCAGGAAGGATATATGAAAGACACTGTTATCTAGTTATAAAAACTCTCACTATCCTTAAGCTACAACAGAGCACAGCTGGAGAAAGCACTGAAGTCTAGGTACTGGTACTCACACAATCAGATCTCCAGTCAACCTGACCAGTGAGAGGAGGGTGTGCTTCAGGGATGCAGCCAAGGGCAGACTTTGGCCGCAGAGAGTTCCCAAGTGAGCAGCCTGCACAGCACTGATGTAACTCTCAGAAGGGATGGTGTCATTGGCAAAGGCATTACGCTGAAAGAAAGCAAATCAGATGTGAACAGACAGATCATGTACCTTGGATAAAATTCTCAGTGGAAAAAAAAACATAAATTAAGGTCCATTGAGGTTTATAAACTATGGCCTCCACCCAGTATACACTGTTATTCATCCTAGGAAGAAAGGCAGAGGGTTTGGAAAGCAGTTCACAAATTCTAGTAAGTAAAAAGTTAACAAATGAAACTAACGCCCAATACCAATTCCAAATGAGAGGAATATATAATATATTATATTTAGCAGTAAAACTACTGACTGACTGTAATGACTGGGAAGGATGTGGACTTTGCAATGCATCTGTTCTTCTTTACAAAGATCCTTGTACCACAGCTCTGGGTGATGTAAACAGAGGTCACAATGACAAAGCAGGGATTATAAGATTATAATACTTCACTTTTCCAAGAATGATAATGACAAAATAATCTACTAATAGAGGTAGTGTGAGTACAGCATACACAAAGATCAAGTAAACTAAGAGAAGACTCAAGAGCACCTAAAAACCTAGAGAACCTAAAAGTTACCCCATAAAATCACGGCGAGAGTAGAAGGTTCCTGACACATAACATAAAAATGAAAGGAACAGTTAACACTTACAGCAAACACTGCTGCAACATATGAAGATCTAAGGACAGAACACAGAACGGCTGGTGTTCAGCATCTATCCCGAGAACACCCAGGACTCACCCAAGAGCCAATGTTAGGAAACTCATTGGTGTTGATATTATTCCAGGACTCACACACAGTCTGCACCGAAGATGGCAAATTCTGAACCAAAGTTGGACCTGGAGGCAATGGAAAAGACAAGGAATCATCACAAGAAAAAAGGAATGACACAAAACATTGTAAAAGCCAAGTTCAAATACAGAAAGAAACATTACAGCCCAGCTTTCAAAATAATTACTAAGACAGCTTAGACCGATATTCCAATAGCAGTACTACGTCCAAGAATCAGCTAACTGCTTACTAGCTAACAATCTCAATTGTAAGGTTTTCATTTCTCATCATATCTACTTTCTAATCTTGCAAGAAAAAAGACAACTGAAAACAAAGTGAGGGGGAGTCATTTTAGCAAGTCAGGCTAAAATCACCATTGAACATCTGCTCCCCCTTCTATAAGCAAGGGATCACTTTTGATCTCTTTTCTCCTAAAGACAAGTCGGGAGGCCAAAGATCATTAAGGCACATTAAGAACAGCATTCACAGAAGTATACTGAGACTCTGAATAACAAGAGTATTTAAAGTGTGACATTAATGAAAACACAAGTGGTCATAAATTTTAAAGGGTAATTTCTGCATCTAACTCCAATCCTGCTCAAGTCTTTGACTGTCCACTCTAATAAATTTCTTCTATATCATTCCTAACCCAGGAAAGAGATTATTCCAGGCATGAAATAGTAGTTAGCTAGTCTTCCAATCTCTATAAATGAAAAGAACACAGATCTCTGATAAATGCAAAACAGCCTCATGCTTTAGAACAAATTGATCCTGGTTTGGATCCCAGTTAGCTCCACCATTTGCAAGATACAGGATTTGGGGCAAATAAACTTCTTTCTCTAAGTCTCACTTTCCTAGTGAGTAAAAAAAGAGAGGACAATACTTTACTTCCTTGGGTTACTATGAAGTTCAAAACAGATAATCCTATGTAAATGCTTGAATCCCACTAAGGCACCAAAAATTGTAAATGTCAGTAGACAGGTAGAGAGAAAAGTAACACGTTCATTCACTTACCCAGAGTGTTCGCCTTGCACCTACTAGAACCAATAGCCAAAACAGCAGCAAAGCCTTGCAGTTTCTCCTTGGAAGGTTTCTCAGTGGTTCCCTCTTCATTAAAGTTCTGTAGCAAATAGGCTCTGAAGGAAAAAAGGAGGGCAGAGAATAGGAGAAGCTGTAGGAATCTAATGCCATGGTCAGGAGACACTAACCCCAGAGAAGCTGCAAAGCCTGTATCTTAATTTCCTAACCTACTAAATATAGTTGACAATGCAGCCACTTCATAGAAACTCCAATGGTAATTGTTTCTCAAAGAATATCTGATCCTCCAAAATACTCCCAAAACAGAATTCCATGACAAATAAATTTGGGAAACAATGAATATTCTATTCTCCTTCCTCAATCTTGGAAGATAGGCAATGTATATATCAAAGACTCTAAGAAGTATTATATTTTAAAAATAAAAATAAAAACCTATTTAATTTACCCAACATTTCCCAAACTTACTTGCACAGAAATATCTATCAACAACTCATTTTCAAAAGCACTGGCCTAATAGGCCAGACTGGAGCCTAGAAACACTGGGCAGTAACTGGTCTGCTCTGGTCACCTCTGTGCCCCTAACACCAAAAGCAGTCAGTCTGTGGCACAGAGCAGGCACTCACATTTGTTATTTATGTTTACACCTCATATTTGCTTTTATAAAAATTGCCTCGAGCCAACAGCCTTCTCTCTGCTACAAGATACGCATACAAAAAGACAAGGTTAGTCAAATTTTATAATGATCCCAGCGTCACAGAGCAGGTGCTCAACAGTGAGATGCTACAAGGGATCAGATAAAAAAAAATGAGCTTAACAGGGCCACCATTAAGGTGGGCCCTGCTACAGGGAAAAGTCGCTCCTCTGCTCTAGTCTATTACTGTCATGAGAGAAGTCAGTCCAATTTTGCCAGTTCTTCTAATTTTTTAATCTTCCAAATTTTATGTTAAAAATAAATTTTAAGTTTGACTGGTTTTGTTGTTGATGATGATGTTATTTGTTTTTTGGGGTGTTTTTGTTTGGTTTGGTTTGGTACTGGGGATCTAACCCAGGGGTCTGAGCTACACCCCTATTAAGAAAAGGTCTTGCTCACTGCTGAGTGGCTAAATTGCTGAGACTGGCCTCAAATTTGTGATCTCTTCATCAGTCTCCCAAGTTGCTGGCATTACAGACATGTGCCCCCCTGCCCAGATAAGGTTGTAAAACATCATTTGCAGACCCAAATCTATAGGACATGCAATTTGCAATGTTAGTTGTAGAATGAACAAAATTTCAAGATAGCCTCTAACTCAATAAGAAAAAATGTTTTTCCTCTATCTGCATACGATGTAATTTGAAGAGCATTTAAAGGGTTCAACTCAGTTAATAAGAGGAATGATGGTGCTTTTAAAACTTACATTTCTTTGAATCCTACAAATAAAATTCTAGAAGCCATTTTAAAGAATTAACAGAAATCAAATTTCCTCCTGATTCATGAGCTATGTGAAAAATTCCTCAATAGGCACCCCTTCTTAATAGAGAAGAAAACATTATACCAAGTTTGGGGCGGTCAAGGGGAGTCCCCAGGGGAGCTGCACAGAGTAAGCAGTACTAGCACATCTCAGGTGGGCAATTTGTCACACCTAGTGAACGATGCATAGGTGTCAATGAGTTGGAGCGTGGCTGGAAGGAGGTTCTTGGTGATCTCGGATGACTTATGAGGATCAGTCTCTGCAGCCATCTTAGAAAAATGTTCATCCAAAGAGACCTGGACCTTGGAGATAGCAGCATCAAGGGTGTAGATGGACTGCAGACTAGGAATTTCATGGAGCTGCAAGATGGTGGTACAGTCGATGCTACAGAATGATGAAATCTTTAAAAACACCCAGGATATTAATTAGTTGTGGCCAAAGGTGTGGTAGAAGCCAAGTTCTGTCATTATGGTTCCAACACTACCATACCTGTCGAGCAAAGTATTCCTCTACAATTTCAACATCATATTTCACTGAGCTACACTTGGTGGATGCCAATTCTACAAGAGAGGCAGCATGTTCGGCCTTCATTCCCTGTTTAATAAGATGATCCTGTTTGGATGGCAAGAAAAAAAGTGTTTTCAGAGATCAAATATGAAGAATCCAAAGCTTTCATTAAATTTAAAAGACCCCATACACATAGACCATGTCAGCTATGAGTACCCCTTTGCAGCAAGCTCTGTGTTCCACTGGGGTACCTTTATCCAGTTCACATAGGAGCTGATCCGGAGCCGGGAAGACCATCTCAGAGTATGTAAGATGTCACATTCACTCATCTCAGGTGAGTTCATGGCCAGCTGGTTCATGTAAGTCTTTGATGGTGGCAAAATACCTAGGATCCTCCACAGTATCAAGAAGTAATACTGAAGGGCACAGGCCTCCTAGAGAGAGCAAACGGAGCAGTTGAAGAGGTGGCAAACATTATCGCCCCAAGATCTAACAGTAAGGACTACCCCAAATACAAAGTAGAATTGTGTGATATTCTATTTTTTCTTTTTTCTTGCGCCACATTTTTTTAATTGGTGCTTTATAATCATACATAATGGTGAGAATTGTTCTTACATATTCGTACATTCACACAATATAAAAATATCATTTGGCTAATACCACATCCCTTCATGGAGTCGCTACTTTCAACTAAGATTTAGCCCTAGAGTCTGCTCTCCAGATCTTTCCAGAAAGCACACCAAAATGATAAAGCAGAAAATGGCAAAATGAACATACAATTTGTTCCACACTCTGCACATTTCAGAAGCCAAAAAGGTTGTTCAGAGACCAATCTGGAACCCCCAAAATTCACCAATAACCAAAAAAGAACAGTCTGGAACTCCTGCTGTGGCTTCTAGAAGTGCAGACACAAGTTCACAGAACCCTGAAGAGGGCTCAAGTGTGAGGCTTTCAACATTACTCGTCAACCAGTTATAGACGACACAGCTCTAAGGTGGTCACCAATCCCCAGTCACATTTCTCTCAATGCTAACTGAAAGAATGGGAAAAAATGATAAAAACTTTCTCTACAGTGAAAAGAACTACTCAAATGACATAAATACTGAAGTTTTGATCAATTTTGCATACAGATACTTGATAAACTGATTAGATCCCAGAAGGAAATTTCAGGTAGAAATGATCAATTATTAAACACAGCCCAAACTCCCCAGGCTTCCATGCTCTTACCAGGGCTGTTACATTCTTGTTTTCCTTCCTCCTGACTGTATCAAGCTGGGACCCAGCTGCAAGCAGGGCTGTCAATGCAGTGTAAAGCTCATCATACTTGACAAGCTTGGAGAAAAGAACTTCGCATGCCTGATTTTAACAAAGAAACACAATCACTTTATCTTATTTTTTGAAACTTTTTTCCTACACCCTTGCACTATTACCTAACCTCACAATTTACAATACAGCTGATCAAATTATACTTATTGGTTTCTCCCTGCAGCAGATTCCACATTCTGGGACCTCATTCAGTTTGTGGATCGCTGTGAGTATACAACCACAAGCTTCAGAATGAGAAGTAAACTATTTTTGTCCATTAAAATATTTGTCTACAGAAGTTACTGTCAGAGGTAACAGCCCTTCAGCAAAGGTGCAGTCCAGCAAATAAATTTCAAAATAACATTTTTCCTTTTAACAGAAGTTCAAATCCTAACAAAGACCAAATTTCTTCACTACAAAAACTAAGCCCTTTCCCCTTCTCCCTGAAACACTGATTTGGTGGAGACCATCAAGCCCACATATAAAATGGGGTTTTAAATTCCTAGTACCACAGCATCAAGTCGGTTCAAATCATCCTCTGAGGCTTCTGGGGACAGGACACAGTAGAATCTGGGTTGTGGGACAGCATCTGGAAAACAATGTGCTTATTAAATGAACAGTTTCATTCTCCAGTCTAACAGACATAAAACATAAAAATCTTAAAAATGCATTGGACAAGGTTTGTCACACCTGAATTGCTGATATCTAGAACCAGATAATTCTTGGCTTTGTGGGAAGTGCCCTAAGAACCGTAGGAGCTTTAAGAACATCATTGGCCTCTGCCTATGATGCCAGAAACACCCCCCACTAAGTGTGACAACCAAAACATGTCCCCAGACATTAGCAAATATCCCATACAGCAAGGCAAAATCACCCTAGTTTAAATTACTGCTCTAGGAGTCAACTAAGGCACTCTGCAATCAAGTTGACCAATATAACTGTATCATTAGATTGAGTGCATTGAACATATAAGCTGTTTCCTCAATAGCAAAGGGGCTGACCAGTAAGCTCACACTAAGGCTTCATGAAAATTAACATTTAATCGTCCTCCAGATAGAACACTAAAAATGAACCCAAAGGTCCCCCTAGGGATATAGCTCAGCAGCACAGCACTTGCATAGCATGTGCAAGGACCTGCATTCTATCTGCAGCTCTGAAAAAAAGAAACAAAAAAAAAGGAAAGGAAAGAAAAATGAAACCCAGAGATACCTCATCAAAAGAATAAGAAAACTGCTCTGCTATATGAGAAAAACACTGGAGAGAATATTACATTCCCATGATTTTCAGAATAGTATATCCCCAAAACCAAAAAGGAAATTTAGCTGTGGGCAAGAACCATATCCCTAAGAGGCAAACTAAATTTAATCACTGAGAGTGACAAGGATCCACACATTTTACCCTAGAGCCAGACACAAGGATTTCTAATTCCTACATCTCAATTTAAAAAAAAAAAAATTAATGTGGGATGTGTGGGAGTCAATTTCTAAAGCAGTTTTAAACCCACAGGTTATTTGCCACCCATAGGGAGCAGACTAAAGCAACTGGCCAAAGATCCTGCAAGCATCTCCAAACTTCAAGTTCAATCCTGCCAAGAAGAATCAGCAAGCCAGTTTCTTATGACTATGTTTCTGACCTGATGAGAAATGCTTAGACCAGTTTTCTTCTACTTCTTTGAACCCATGATAGAGAGGAGTGGTCACCCGGCGGCTGCTGCTATCCTGGGATCCATTTGCCCATCCAAAAGGAGGACTCAACAGATTGTGCTGTACCTTTTAAGATAAAAAAACTCAAAATAAGGATACACAGTCACCTTTTTAGCTTTTCATCCCAGGCATGATAATAGATCAGCATAATAAACCAAAATTCACAAGACAAAATAAAATCTTAATCTTCTGTGACTTCTTTTGGAAAGCAATTTTTGACAGAACATAAAAGAAATAGTGCTCAATGAAACATTTTAAGAACCGCTGGACATCATAACCACTAACTTGGCATCCCATCCTCGGACTGAACCCTTAACTTTACAAATCCATAAAATTTGCTGCTTGACCATTCTTCAACCACCAACAATACTTACTGAGGGTCGATGTTCAGGGTACTGTGCTATACACAGGTAAAGCAGAGAAATTCAAGAATAACATCTGTGAACAGAGCCTAAAATCTAATTTTAACAAACACATCAAATCAAGTAATCTATACTTGTCACTCTGGCTGAATATAAAGTACAACTGCACACATGAAAGTTCCAAGAGTTTTTCTAATTCTACCTATAAACTTATATCAAACACCTAAAACCTAAAGTGAGCAGAGCAGCTCATTTTGGGTTTGGATCATAACTGCAGAGAAGATACAAGTTTTCAGTAATAGTAAAGCAGACAGAATGCGCTGGTCTATACCTGCTCAAACAGATACACAGGGGCTTTGGAGTATTGATGAAGCAGATAATCAAAGATCAAAAGGAGGCGAGCCAGGACAAGAGGCACAGAACGCATCTGAGCCTCCAGGCTGACACTCAGTTCCTGAATAATCTGAACAAGCAGGGTCAGTATGGCCCGCCGGCCTTTCTCAGACAGGTGGTGGAAAATGAGGAGAAGCAGCTGCAGGTGCTCTATGTTCAAATCTTCTGTCTCACTGGGTACCACCCCTTGTAGGGCATTCTGCTTCATTGTAGACAAAAACCTACCAGAGAAAAAGGGAGAACATGTCTACTGGGAAAACACCAGCAATCCCTAGGTTTACGATGTCTAGTGCTCAAGTTAAACTTCTTAAACCCAGTCACTAAGATAACAAAGAAGAAAAAGAGCTACATAGTAAAGGCAAAAATTAAATTATGCCTACAAAAAAGAAGAACTTAGCCCCCCCAAATTTACGAGCCCTCTGATTCTCTCAACCGTGGCCACAGTAGCATCAATGTCCACTCTGCCATTTGTGACAATGGAAAGAATAGTAAACTCCCCAAGAGGTGTTGTTGGTATTGCTGTTCAAAGAACCTGGAGATGTAGACCCAATCCAAATACTTCTTTTCTCTATCATTTGATGGCCTCAGTCTCTTTCTGTCTCTCTCTCCTTCCACACAGTGTGTGTGTGTGTGTGTGTGTGTGTGTGTTTTAAAGACTGAACCCAGGACACCTACTACTGACCTACATCCTTGACAGATTCTATTATTTAATTCTAGTTTTGATAGTTTAGAGGTCATAATCATTGCATAATAATAGTTCAAAATAAATCAGACACAAAATAATAAAAGAGAAATTATAATATTTGAGAATGTGTCAGAAGAGCTTTTATCCAAAAAAAGAAATGAACATAGCACACAGCCAACTGTTTCCACTGCCTTTGGCTGTTAGGGAAGAGATTTGTGTTTTAATAAGGCCACCCTTCCCTCACACAACCCCATCTCCAGCTCCCGGCCTTTTTGCAAGATTCCACCAGGAAAAATATAGTGGGCCTCTGGCATTCAAGGAGGTTTATGATTTCTCAAATCCAACATTAGAGCTATTTGATCCTAGAATGAGGAATAGAAAACCAAAGCCTTTTAGGAAAACAAACTGCTTTGAAGACTTCGAACCATGTAAACAAAAATGGCAAATACAGGTCCATCTGAGGAGGATTTAAATGATTAATCTGAGCTTCCCCCAAGGAAACAAACTCTTTAAAATTTATCCAAAAAGACTGCAAGTCACTCTAAGTGGTTTCATGTTGAAAGCAAAATAACCAAGGACAAAGTTAGCTTCCTAACTCCCTCTCTCCCAAAAAACCAGGTCAGGATAAAACTAGTTACGTTCAAGATTCAGATTCTGTGGAATAAATATAACCAAATTCCCTTGTGCTACAGGAGGATCCTGCAGCCTGACCACAGGTGGTGCACTTGTGTTTTTAACAGCACATCTTCCCACAGCTCCCCCACCACTCCTCCACCCTTCTTACTCCAAACACCAGCACCACAGCATCCAAACATTAACTACACAGAACTCAAGCAAACGAGGACAGTAAATCTTTAACTTCTTCTCGTGGAGTTATCTTACCTGTCCCAAACTTTAAGGCATTCAGAGACATCAGGGTCACCTTGTGTGCTAGCTTTATGTTGCCAGATGAGCAGGAGACGTGAAAGCACAGAGAGGCCTTGAGGGTGAATGTACAAGGGCCAAGGTCCCTCAGAAAAAGGAGCGACTCCCAGCTGCTGCAACAGTATGTTCTGACATGAAAGACACACATGACACCATTAGGGGAAAGATGTGGGGCAGGCTAAAGAGTCACTCATGCTCTTCAATGTTCTTTTTCTTTTTTTCATTCTTTTCCACACTGGACAGAGTAAAGAAAAAAGGATTCAGAAATTCAGACTAAGGTGATTTGGAGAAAAATCATCTAGTTCAACAAGAGAAAAATATAAGTGAAAAATTATTAATCTATTCCAGTAACATCCATAGTACATTAGTGTCTGAAACAGGCTCCCAAAAGGAGAAATGCTTTGAGAATTTCCAAAAGGAAACTTTAAAAAAAATATTTTTAGTTATAGATTTACACAATACCTTTATTTTATTAATTTATTTTTATGTAGTGCTGAAGATAAAATCTAGTGCCTCACATGTGCTACGCAAGTGCTGTACCACTGAGCCACAACCCCAGCCCGGAAAGAAAACTTCCTGACCTGTAACAGCTCAACCATCTCTTTCATACCCAGTTACATAAGACCAAAAAAGCACCGAAATAACCCAAGTTGTGGGGAGATGCAACAACTTATCAATCCAACTACTCCTAGCAACAGTATTAACACAGAAATTCTGCCTGTAAAATACAAAGGGATTTAGAACCAAGCAAGGCCATTCTTTGCCACCAGTTGTAACAGAACTTCTAAATGATCTTCACGTTCAGGTCAGTTATCTATTAGCTGCAATTTATGCAACTTATTTTCTCAAACACACACACACGAGAGTAAACAGATTGCCAATGGGAAAAAAAAAAAAAGCATGTTTTCTTGTTCTTTTTTTTTTTTTTTTTTTTTTTTTCACTAAGGAATGGAACCCAGGGGGCACTTAACAACTGAGCCACGTTCCCAGCCCTTTTTATTTTTTATCTTGAGACAGGGTTTTGCTAAGTTACTTAGGGCCGCACTTAGTTGCTGAGGCTGGCCTTGTACTTTCGATCCTCTTGCCTCAGCCTCCCAAGCCACTGGAATTATAGGTAAGTGTCCAGTTCTGCCTATTTTTTAAGTAAGGGTCTGTGTTTGCATCTTTCTGTCTGCTTTTTTAGGCCTCAGAGAAATAAGCAATGAGTAAACATGTGAGGCAGGCCCATCTGCCTGTAATCCTAGACACTCAGAAAGGATTGCAAGTTTGAGGCCAGCCCGGACAAACTTGCAGAGGCAGCTCAGTGGTAAAGCACCCCTAGATTCAATCTCCAGAACTGCAAACAAAGAAAAAGAAAAGAAGCAAATTTTCCAAAGGAACCTGGTTTTTAAAAACCTATCACTAGCCAGGTGTGGTGGCGCACGCTCGTAATCCCAGCGACTTGGGAGGCTGAGGCAGGAGGATCCCGAGTTCAAAGCCAGTCTCAGCAACTTAGCGAGGCCCTAAGCAACTCAGTGAGACCCTGTCTCTAATAAAAAATACAAAATAGGGCTGGGGATGTGGCTCAGTGGCCGAGTGTCCCTGAGTTCAATCCCCAGTACCCCTCAAAAAAAAATCCTGAGTCATCCCCCCTCCACTCTCAAGATCCTTCCTCCCGCTCCACCAGCATTGACATCCCCCAGGTGGGAGCCTCAGCCCTACTGCTCTCCTCCACTCATTTCACAGTTTTGTAACACATCAACAGCTGCCCCTGTGTGGATAATTCCCAAAGTCATACCATCAGCCTGAATTTTCTCTCTAACTTCAGACTCATATTTCCAATGACTCTTCTAGGGATCTTCACCTTACTGGCACCTTCCAACTTCATATGTACAATGAAAAGCATTGTGTACATGTACAAATATGTAACAACAAATCCCACCATATGTACAACTATGATGAACCAATAAAAAATATGGAAAAAATAAACAACAAATGAAATGCATTATCTCTCCTACCCCAAACTCTCCTTGCTGTCTTCACTGTTTCTATTAATGACAACAGCATCACAGTCTCATCTGAATACTAAATCGAGGTACTAAGACTCCTTCCTCTTCCTGTCCTTCACTTAAGTAATTCCTCATGATCTCTGTAACTCATGTATCCACACCACACCCTCCCTCCATCCTCACCATCCCTTATAATTCAACACATCTCTATTGCCTCCTGTCTATAACAAGCAGATGTTCAATGAATACGAAAAAACCTAGAAACTGCAATATCATTCAATAGCAATAATAAAATCATATCTTTCTATGATATTAACAGCTCATATTTAGCTGTTACTATACTATGTGCCAAGCACTGTATTTTTGCTATGTTTGTGTGAGAAAATAATCTTAACATAAAATTTACTACTTTAACCTTTTTTCATGTACAGTTCTGGCTTTACACATTATTGTGCAACCTTCACCACTACCCACCTCCAGATCTTATTTTCAACTTCAACTGGATCTGCCCCAGTGTACACTCATTTCCCACCCTCCCTTCAGCCCCTGGGAACTGGCCCTCCCTTCCTGCCCCTATGAACCTGACTGCTCTGCATGGAACCACACAGTTTGCCCTTTTCTACATTTCACTTCACTTAGCACGTCCTCAAGGTTCATCCACACTGCAGCATGCGCCAATATTTCCCTCCTTTCTAAGGCTGAAAAATATTCACTGTAACAAATTTTATCCATTCAAATTCTGATGGCCACCTGGGTTGCTTCCACCTTTTGCCTAGTGTGAATTATACTGTTATGAACATGAGGTATGCAAATATGTGTTCAAATACCTGCATTCATTTTTGGGGGGTATGTAAGTGGAATTGCTGGGTCATATGGTAATTCTTGGTTTCTTCAGTATTAGAGGAGGGGATAGGTGAGCACTCTACTAATGCGTGATATGGACAGCCCATTTGGTAATCCTCGATGTAATCTTTTATGGAATTGCCATTCCATTTTCCACAACAACGACACCATTTTACATCCCTACTAGCAATGCACAGGATTCCATTTTTCCCACATACTTACCAACACTTCTTTTCTGGGCTTCTTTGTTGTGTTTTTGTAATAGCCATCCTGAAGGGTGTGATGTGGTACTTTTGCTCTTTTAAGCCAGGCACTTTCCCCCCAAAGTTCTAGGGATTAAACCCAGAGGCACTCGACCACTGAGCTACATCCCCAGGCACTCTTTTAAACACTGTCATGCAAGTTCGGGGCCTCCACTCTCTCCAGTGCTCATCCTACGACCACACTAATCTTATAAAAACATACTCCAGTGGCTCTCCACTATTTCACTGCCTATATGTGGATCAAGACTCCTTAAAATTTGGCCTACTGGGCTAGTGTTGTGGCTCCGTGCATGTGTGAGGCACTGGGTTCAATTCTCAGCATCACACATAAAAAATTAATAAAATAAAGGTCCATCAACAATTAAAAATACATATAAAAATAATTTTTTAAAAAATGTGCCTAAACTCTTTGGCATCCTCTCTCACCAACATGAATGTGGTATCATGAAGAGCCTAACCTCGGGGAGCATCCTTCCACCTTCTGTGTGACATTCTAATGTCACCACCTTCCAACAACACAACACATGCCACAGCTTCTCTGAAATCCTGCCTTCCCACTCCCACACCACCTCTCACTGAAGGCTTCTCCCTCTTCATTCAACTCCCACTCCACTTCCTCTGCTAGACACTTAACAGTCTATATACCTGGCTATCTGTATACCTACCACACTGTATTCCAAGACGACAGAGTTTCACCGTTGGTTGCCTCACAGCACTTAGCAAGGTACTTTGCTCCTTAAGGATACAAATAAACACTTACTAAAGGAAGAGTCTAGAGCTGGGTGCAGCGGCACAAGCCTGTAATCCCAGAGGATTGGGAGGCCAGCGCTGGAGGATCCCAAGCTCAAGGCCAGCCTCTGCAATTTATGAGGCCCTAAGCAACTTAGGGAGACCCTGTCTCAAAATAAAAAATAAAAGGGCTGGGATATAGCTCAGTGCTAAAGTGTCCCTAGGTTAAATCCCCAGTACAGTACCAAGAAAAGAAAAGAATGAATGAATGAATCAAGGAAGACAGCCTTCCAACAAAGGACATCCTAGAATCAAGAACCCTCCAGCTACCTTAACACCTTACCATACTGCTTGACCTGAAAAATTTATAAAAAGAACAGAGGGGACTGCCAAGTACATGTTCTCCCACAGCCTTTCAGCAGAAAGCCTACCTTCAAAGGTATTCACACACCACTAGTCTTCATTTCTTCTGTAATAGTGAGTAATTTACTGGTCTTTCTCAGTCGGAATCATAATCCTTTAATGTCCAAAGACCATGTGTAAGGCTTAACTTCTGTATGCTTACTCTCACAGATTAGGTTCATTTTAGGTTTCCTTGAAAGACACTGTGTGGCCTTGCCACAGAAATCAGGCACTTGGGTAAAGATGCTTTCCACATTACTCTAAAGAAATAATATCCACGTAGGAAAGGGAATTCAAATGCAAATAGATTAAACCAATTATTCTTCACTTTCTTCCATCACAGCAAAGAAGTTTGGGAGAAAAATTTAAAGTCCCATGTTTGGAGATGGAATGAAAAGGAAGGTTTAATGATTTTCTTTGTCATGAAAAAAGTAGTTGAGGCAACCAGATTTCTTGTCCACAAGGTCTATAGTTAGTTTTTAAATGATAAGAGGATAACATCCTTGTATGAATCTTAAGCACTCCTATTCTCCAGAGAAAAATATTTCTTCCCTATTCTTTGGGCAAGTATAGGCAGGAAAAGATTGCAACAGTGAACTTTGAAACTTCCCTAAATAAACCCGACCTAGGAAAGGAGCTGTCAACTTTGGAAGCCCACCTGTAGGGTCTAGGAGGACACTGTGGGCTATATGCTAACTCAAGCATTTCCTTTATCTTAAGTCAACAACCTCTCAACTCAATTTGTTTCCTACCAAAATAATTTTTTCATTTAAGCTAAATAAAAATAACCCTCCCTACCTCTATGCTCCAGGTGCTGCCAAGCAAACGCTTTACCATTGAGCCATGCCCTCAGCCCACATAATCACGTTTATAAACAACAAAATGTATTTGTAAGAAACTTCTCAAAATACAGCGTGATACTGTCCCTTTCAGAACAACTGACAAGTCCTTAAATTATATCTTAATTCTGCGAATCTCCCAAAATAATCCTAACAGTAACAAATACTTTTCAAAATACACTCAGGATAAATAATTGGAGAACTACCTAATTAAATCCTATTGACCAGCACTTGGGAGGCTGAGGCA
>JAJEJO010000599.1:485406-501056 GCA_020662805.1 Glaucomys volans | reverse complement strand
TTAAAAAAAAAAAAAAAAATTCCTATTGAGGGAGGAGGTATCTGGTTAACTAGGAATTTGCATTATTTTTCTTTGTTAAGGTGCTAGGGATCAAACTCTGGGTCTTGCACATGTTAAGGCAAGCACTGTACTACTGAGCTAAACACCCAGCCCTGGAATCTGCATTTTTAACAAAAGTGCCCAGGGCATTTTTAACGAATGTCCCCAGGAATCCTTATGGACTCTGACAATACTAAGATAATTATTATCAAAATATACTGCAAGCCAGGGCAGTGGCTGGTGAATGCCTATAATCCTAGCAGCTCGGGAGACTGAGGCAGGAGGATCACAAATTCAAAGCCAGCCTCAATAAAAATGAGGTGCTAAGCAACTCAGTGAGACCCTATCTTTAAATAAAATACAAAATAGGCTGGGGATATGGCTCAGTGGTTGAGTGCCCCTGAGTTCAATCCCCTGAACGCCCTCCCCCCCAAAAAAACCACACACACACACACACACACACACACACACACACACACACTGTGAAATGTTGGGAGAAAAAATGCAAATCCACATGATTTGACACATCACTGGTGGAAGTAAAAACTGTTGCAGCTACTTTAGAGAATAGTTTAGTCTTATGTGCTGAAGATCACACCTTGTATAACCTGGCTCCTAACTATATTCCCTACAGAATCACTTGTCCAACACAAACAATAGCTGCTGGCGTGGCTGTGGGGAAAAGGACACACTTTTACATCGCTGGTGGAGTTGCAAATTGGTGCAACCCCTCTGGAAAGCAGTGTGGAGATTCCTCAGAAAACTTGGAATGGACCCACCTTGTGACCCAGTTATCTTATTCTTAGGTTTATACCCAAAGGTCTTAAAATTAGCATGCTACAGTAACACAGCCTCATCAATGTTTATAGCAGCTCAATTCACAATAACTAGACTGTGGAACCAACCTAGATGCCCTTCAAAAGATGAATGGATAAAGAAGCTGTGGTATATATACACAATGGAAGACTACTCAGCCATAAAGAAGAATAATATTATATTTGTCGATAAATGGAAGGAATTGGAGAATATCATGCTAAGTGAAATAATCAAATCCCCCCCCCGCCAAAAAAAGGCCAAACGTTTTCCCTGATAAGTGGATGATGATATATAATCGGGTTGAGGAGGGTGGGGGATGAGAGAAGAATGGAGAAACTTTATAGATTACGAAGAGGGAAATGAGAGGGGGAGGGGGTGGAATGAGACAGACATCATTACATTATGTACATGTACGATTACATGAATGGTATGAATGTACATCATGACAACCATAGAAATAAAAAGTTATACCCCATTTGTGTACAGTGAATCAAAATGAAGTCTGTAAAAGTAAAAAAATTTAAAAACTAAAATGCCTTAAGCTGTCTTAAAAAAAAAGAATCACTTGTCCTTGTACAACAGGGGAACAGAAAAATCACAGTAACAGCAAGAGTAGCAATAAAACCTGGACATAACTCAAATGAACTTCAGTGGGAGTGGAGAGGAAAAAGTTGGTACAGTAACAAACAATGGAATATTATACAGCAGTTCAAATAAAAACTACAGAAATACACAACAGTACAGATCAATCTTGGCAATACAATACTATATAATTAATATCAAAAGAAAAAAAAAGCCTGAGAAGACTGCACAGAGCATACTGTCATGTGCATATGTCATGCTGCTATAAAGTTAAAAACAATTTTATTTTTTAACTTAAGGAATATAGACATAAATGGGACTAAGGAAATGACAAACTTGAAATTTAGGATTTAAAACATCAGCTTCTTCAGTGGAGACAGAACTATAAGATTAGATGTTCACAGTAATAAGTCTGCAAATAGGTATGCATTTGAGAACATCGCTTTCCTTTAATTTGATTTATCTTTTAAAATGCATTTTAATTTGCATTTGTCAACCATTACTATTGATGATTTTTTTTTCCTGTTTCTTGGCCATTTATTTTTCTTTTTTTATAAATGGACTTTCTGTATATTTTGTCTGCTTTTCTATAGGCATAATCATTAGGGTTTTGTTTTTTACAGTTTTTACCCTTCTTTAAAGTTACGGACTTGGGGGGAAAGAATACATTTTCTTTTTCTGGAAATGGTCCTATGTAAGGCACAGAGACACATTAGAATAATCTCTCAGTACTCTTTCCAACAGGGTAATTCAAGGACAAAACATTCTTTAACAATGGTAACACCTGCATCCCACAGGAGCTGGTATAAAGAGCTCCTGGCCTAGTTGGCCACAGTGCACACAAACCTGCAGGTTGGGGGACTGAAGGTCGGAGGTCACCAGAGAGTGGTTGAAGTGATAGAGCGCAGCAGCAAACTCTTCATCTGATGAGCCTTAGGAGAGATGGGAAGGCAGTTACCCAAGCAGCATCTGATGCATCATGAACACCCTGCCAACAGCCACACTCCACAACAAAAATCCACTAAGCAAGAGCCTGCCTACTCACCCTTGAGTCCATCTTTGTCCACCTCCTTGATGATACTGGCCAGAGTGGCCATATGGTGTTCTGAAAGAGACACACTCAAATAGTTTCTGATGAAATTGTTCCGAGAATTCAACATGGAAGAGGTAATGAAGTTCAAAATGTTGGAAGCCAGACCTAAGAACTAAAAGGAACACAAAACAACTCATTATCAGAATCATAAGCCCCAAATTCTTACAAACCCTGAAAATAAACAGGAAACATGCCCACAGTTCTCATACAATAAACACAATGAATTAAAGAACCATATTTTAAACCACTTCCTAAGTTTAATTATGAGAATTTTTCCTACATAATTCTACCAGTTATATAAAATGGTAGCTAATGCAGTACAACAGACTTCAGGCTATACTGTGTGAAGACAAAGAATTTCCAACTACTAGCCGGGTGTGGTGGGCACGCCTGTAATCCAAGCGACTCAGGAGGCTGAGTCAGGAGGATCGCGAGTTCAAAGTCAGCCTCAGCAACTCAGTGAGACCCTGTCTCTAAATAAAATACAAAATAGGGCTGGGGATGTGGCTCAGTGGCCAAGTGTCCCTGAGTTCAATCCCTGGTTCGAAAAAAAAAAAAAAGAATTTCCAACTACTAACCCATTTCCTTTGTTTCTTGAAGGATCTTTGTCCAGCTCTAGAAATTAACAGAGTGAATTCTAATACCTATACTAATGATTATTACACATATGTAGAATTCCTGGCTCTTTACTTCTCTATTAAAATGAATTTCAGCCAGGCGCGGTGGCGCATGCCTGTAATCCCAGCACTTGGGAGGCTGAGGCAGGAGGATGCGAGTTCAAAGCCAGCCTCAGCGCTTAGCAAGGCCCTAAGCAACTCAGTGAGACCCTGTCTCTAAATAAAATACAAAATAGGGCTGGGGATGTGGCTCAGTGGTCAAGTGCCCCTGGGTTCAATCCCCAGTACCAAAAAAAATAAATAAATAAAAAATAAAATGAATTTCAATTACTGAATAAATGTTTTATATTCATAACCTTACAATTCTTAGTTTCATACAGTTTACAGAATAGGTATCTGAGTCATTCACTGATAAATTATCAGAACAGGAGCTGACACATAGTAGATAATCAACAGATATTGGCTAAACCAATAGTTAGGAAGCACATATGACATGTCAGACCTATGTTAAGGGTTTTTTCCAAATATTTTTTCCCAACATCCTTAGAGGCAGGTACAATCATTCTCACATAAGGAGACAAAACTTTTTTTTCTTTGGTACTGGGGATTGAACCCAAAGGCGCTTAACCACTGAGCCACATCCCCAGTCCTTGTTTATATTTTATTTAAAGACAAGGTCTCACTGATTTGCTGAGGGCCTTGCTAAGTTGCTGAGGCTGGCTTTGAACTCACAATCCTCCTGTTTCAGCCTCCCAAGCCACTGGGATTACAGGTGGGTGCCTAGCCACAAAACTTCTTAAAGCTTGGAGTAAGTAGTTCAGATTCTTGCCCAGAGCCAGTGAGTAGCAAAAATAGGACTCCAACCCTGTTCTGTCTAGTCTACAGGCTGTGCTAATAACCATCGATCATAGAAACAATACCAGAAGTATGTTATTTATATAAAACATAATTAATACACATAAGTTCTAAGCAAAACTATATTTAAATGCTAGTCATCCAACCTACACAATGTTTTAGTTCAAACGATCTGCTTCTCACAACCATCTCACTCAAATCCCCTACCACTAAACCTCAGAAATTCACTCTTACCAACTCAGGATCTTTGCGACTTGCCAAAATGTTGCCCTTCTCACCAGGAGCTTGCTTACTGGGGCTTTTAACTCTAGGAGAGCTCTCCAGTGGAGGGGGTGGTGGAGGGGGTGGAGGGGCCACTTTCTCTTTACTGGGGGAGATGGTCTCCTCAAACCACTGGCCCAAAATAGGCTCACTGTCATCATCTGAATAGAGAGAGAAAAAGCAACCAAAAAAATTTTTTTTCTAAATCAGAGAACACAAGGACATCCTGATTATAGAAGTACCTCAGAGTACATAAATTTGTCAAAACTTCTCTAAATGTATTCATGAGAGCATTTTAATGTATATTATATCTCAGTAAAACTGAATTTAAAGGACAAATAATTTCATTTTATTTTACTGATAATAAGTCAAATGTTTTATGAGAGGAAATTTTTATTTCTTAGCAAATGTAATCCCTGAGATGATAAGAATCATACCCCTCTCAATATTTCACTTTGCTCTCACAAACTTAACTGTGAAGAACGAGGCAGAGGCAATGTCTGACCCTACTGTTCACTGCAGTCTTCAGTTTCTCCCCTGTATTTATTACCCCACTGCAAACCTATGATGTGACCTCAGATGTGACCTTTAGAGTCGCACTGAGAAAGCTGTGAGGAGAGGTCTCATTACAGGGGTCATCGTAGGGAGAACCATGAACTGAGAGGTATTTTGATTTTGGTGGAAAAGGAACAACGTGAGCTTAGCTGAAAGGAGCGGTCCTCATTCATTCTTCAATGTTCTACTTGCTCTTATTAAATACCATCTTTGAAAGCAAATAAAGGCCAGGCAAGTGAAAACAAATGGTAACCAAGAGACTATGGGACCTGCTGCCCTCTGTAACTTGGCCAGGAAAGACAAAGCGGAGGCTCCACCTTGGCTGCTGTCCTCCTCTGTGCTGCTGAAGTCATCCTCGTAGTAGGTGTTGGAGTCAGTGGAGGCACTGGCATCGCTGCTCATGGAACCCTTCCTCTGCCGCTGCAGGACGCATGCCTAGGAAATGACAAGACTTCTGTAACCGACGATTATGGAAACAGTCACTCTACTTAATCTCATTTATCACATGAAGTATTTTCTCCATATCTCATTCTTTTTTAAATCCAAGAGCATCAGATCTTGTGGTCTGTTCCTCCTCTGAGAATCATGCCCAGTAATGAGACCCTCTGTGTTAGGGAATACATGGTCTCCACTCTCACATGACTTATTGACTGATTAATCAATGTTCTAAGAAGGAAAAGATGTAGGGAACAGCCTGTGTCTGGCAAACAGGTATTTCTGCAGCTATAGTGACCATGCAAATGGTGGTACCTCAAGGAATAGTTGGTAGAAGTAACAGACATGGACTAATTAAACTACATAAAGTTAAGTTGAATTTGGGCATGGCACACACCTGTAATCTCAGTGACCTGGGAGGCTGAGGCTGGAGGATCACAAGTTCAAGGCCAGCCTCAGCACCTTAGTAAGACTCTGTCTCAAAATAAAATAAAAAAAATATAAAAACAGGGCTGGGGGATGCAGCTCACTTGTAAAGAGCCTCTGGGTGATTCAATCCCCAGTACCAAAAACAAAAAAACAAAAAAATTCTGTCCTCAAAACCATTACCACAAATTTGGGTTTTTAAAGATCATGGTATATGGTGAATCTTACTCATTTTGAGAAGGATATATAACTTCTTCCAAATTAGCAATGGTTGGATTTCCACTCACTTTTCTGTAAGAAGTTGAGAGCAACGTCAAGAGCAGGTTTGTCAGTGGGACAGAGTCAATTAGCCGTTGAATCCTTTGTATGGAAGTGCTCTGGGCCATAATGTTCAAGACAGCAGGGGGACCATCTGTCTCCCGACCCTGAAAATATCAGTATCAAAGAGAAATTAATGATATGACTTAGCCAGGAAAAAAAAACAAAAAAAAAAAAACCCTGTGTTAATGGATCAAGCTAGCTGACCCCAAAGTGGATCGAGCACTTGATATGCTGATTCCAAGAAAACAACCTCCTCACCTTATAAAGAGCCTCCACTTGCAGGTCTTGAAATAGGGATGTTAACAGCTTGATGACATGGTTTGCCAAGATCACTGAGAGTACCCCAAATCCCTGATGCCTACACAAACAAAATGGAAAGCACAGCCTTTAAATAATTAGCAATGAATTACAGTCTCTAAAATGGTGTATCTTATCATTCTGGGGTCTTAGACCCCTTGCAGGCTCTATGGACCTCCCTCGAACTCCAAAAAAAAAAAAAAAAAAAAAATTGTACATACACACAAAACTGGCATTTAAGCAGAAATACAGTCTCCCTGAAGCCCATCCACGGACTGCCAAAGGATTTTGCAGGCATCAAAGCAAGAACTCCCGAACTAGAACAAACTTTTAAATCCATGATTTTCTGGAATGTAAACTACCAGTTCAAAGCCACTGTGGTCATAAAAAATATGTAAGCATTAGTGGGACTTTTAAAGAATCATTCTTTTGGGAAGAAAAAGATAAAAACTACCAACTTATATAAAATATCTGGGAACTAACCAAAGAGAATAAAAAGTTTTATTTCTCATTTGAATAAACCTTCTATATGCCCAAAATGCCCACCTGACAAAGGGTTTATAAATCAAATATATAACAAGCCATATAAACTAATAAGGAAAAAAAAAAGGAAAGGACATAAGACAGTTTACAAAAGAAACACAAATGACCAATAAATAGGTAGAAAGGAAGAAAACCACGGACTAGTAAGCAAAGAAGTATAAATAGGAGCATTTTTTTTTCCCCTCTAAGATTAACAAACATAAAAACTAACCACACCCAGTGTCAAAGAGGACATGGGGAAATGTGCATATGCACAGAGGGTGGGAATACAAATCAGAACTTCTAAAGGGCTGTTCGGTAAAATATTTTAAAACTGAAAATATTTATGTCCTTTATCATCACAATTGTACTTCTAAGAATTTCTGTAAGAGGACAGTTAAACAAGGTCCCAAAAGTTTACATTTCAGGAGGTTTACCAAGAAGCATCATTTATTCCTGGGCATGGTGGCTCATGCCTATAATCCCAGCAACTCAAGAAACTGAGGCAGAAAGATCACAAACCCAAGGCCAGCCTTGGCAATTTAGCAAGAAACTGTCTCAAAATAAAGAAAAAGGGGTGGGGGTACAACTTAATGGTAGAGAGCCCCTGGGATCAATCCCAAGTACTTAAAAAAAGAAAAAAAAATTATCAGAACAAGTAATCTGGCCAGGCGCAGTGGCGCACGCCTGTAATCCCAGCAATTGGGAGGCTGAGGCAGGAGGATCGTAAGTTCAAAGCCAGCCTCAGCAACTTAGCAAGGCCCTAAGAAACTCGGTGAGACCCTGTCTCTAAATAAAATACAAAATAGGGCTGGGGATGTGGGTCAGAGGTGGAGTGCCCCTGGGTTCAATCCCCAGTACCAAAAAAATAAGAAATAAAAAAATAAACAAGTAATCTGGAGCAAATTAAATTTAAATCACTAAGGAAATTAGTCAATTAAGATACAATTGCACAGCAGAATACTGCCAGTCAT
Organism: Glaucomys volans; assembly: GCA_020662805.1. NCBI lineage: Eukaryota > Metazoa > Chordata > Mammalia > Rodentia > Sciuridae > Glaucomys > Glaucomys volans. The sequence goes on along the minus strand of JAJEJO010000599.1, from coordinate 493,263 downwards.
TAACGAATTGTATAGAATAATATACCAGTTTCCCTGCAGTCCTCCTTCCTTCTAGGCCCCTGCAGTCTAGTTTTCACATAGCAGCTAGGTTCTCAGATCACCAATAAATCAGGTCACGTCTCTATTGGTGAAAACCCTCAGACAGCACCTGACTTTAGATTATTTGGCCACTGGCTACCTCTGTGACCTAATTTTCTGCCACTTTCTCTCCTTAATTTCTCCACTTGACTTACACTGAACTTGTGATCCTCAAAACTGCCAATCACACCTCTGCCTGGGATCTGAACAACTCTACCTCAAATACTTTAAGGTTCACCCTGTCATTTCAGGTATGGTCTCCATGTACCATACCTGAGAGTCCTTCCAGTCTTCAGAGTCCTTTCCAGTTCCATCTCAACTATTAACAGTCCCCATCACTCACAGCCCCTTGCTCTGGCTTCTTTTCCTTCCCAACACCTACCTGTGATATTCTACAAGGTATTTAATGGTACATTTGTTCACTGTTTCTCCAGTTAGAAAACAAATGCCATAAAGGCAAGGGCACTGCTTTGTTTAAGTGCTACATCCTCCAAACTCTATATAACAGAGCTGAGTACGACAGGCACTAAAAGAACACGTAAAATCCAGAAATGCCTGGGTTTAGAAAACTAAACCGTGAACGGCATGTGAATCGTATCTCCTTCTTCCAAGAAAAGGTGGCAACAGTGGTGAATGTTCCAGGAAGCACCCCAGCATGATCTGATGACATCCTCACCTCACAGGTTAAATGTGCGTGAACATTCAACTCTAAGTCAAGGGAGCCCATTTTACAACACGAGCATTTTTTCCTGAGTAGAACTTGATAATAATTCCAAAATACCCATTACAGATATTTTCTCCTTCTGAGAGATAAAAAAACAGGGTCAAAGGAAACCAGTGACTTATCCAAAATCCCACAGCTATGATGCAGAGCTAGAGGACCATGATCATTATCTTCAATGTTAAATTCATATCAGGTAGAATTTAGGAAGTTGAACACTTCTATTGATAAGGAGAGGAGAGGCTGCAAGGGCAAGTCAGTGGCAGAGCATGTGCTCGGTAGGTCCAAGGCCCTGGGCTCAATTCCAAAACACACACAGACAGACAGACAGACAAACACACACACACACACACACACACACCCTAATACAGAGAGGAGAGGGGGTTACACTAGCCCTTTACCAGTGAGACAGCTAACAAAACCGAGGGGCAGTCACAGAACAGACACATACCCTTTGCCAGGTCCCAGTTTGGGAGAGCCTACTCCTTCTTTTGTACGAGAAAGGATGTCTCTGACTCGGAGGGCAGCCAGCGGATCCTTCTCCTTCCCCTTATCAGCCAAGGCAGTAGGACTGAGATTCAATATAAGGAAAAGGCTGTTCAACAAACACCAGGCGCCCAGCAGCTGGAAGTTCTGGTAGTGCTGTTATAGAAGGCACAAAATAAAACATTAACATGGAGATATTCACACCTCACAGACTGCAAGATAGGAACCCAGGAGAGACAGGCTTCTTACCTCACCACCAGCCCGGCGGGAATTACTTATCGCTTGCCCAATCATGTCATAGATTTCAAGCTGTTCAGTATCAAACAAACACAAAAAATTTCAGCAAGGTGACATATTTCATTATAAATACTAAATCTTAACCCTAATTAATTTAACTTGAAGACTTAAATATCCACAGGTCACTTTTCAATGATATAATCCCACCATACTTTCTGATCTTCATATGGAGCTAATGGCCACTTTACATTTAGTTTAAATATCACTTTCTCAGAGGTAGTCTCCCCACCCATACCAAGCCTGCACGAGACGGCTTTTGATCACAATTCTTGCATACTGTATGCCTCTATTAATTCAGGAGGCTGAGGCAGGAAGATCACAAGTTTGAGGCTGGCCTCAGCAATGCAGAACCTATCTCAAGATAAAAAATAAAAACAACTGGAGATGTAGCCCAGTGGTAGTGCATCCCCCAAGTTAAATCCTCAGTACCAGAAAAGAAAAAAGAATACAAAGTATACGAACACCTAATAAGCCCTCAAATGCATTTACTGAATGAATGAATGAATGAATGAATGAATGAATGAATGAATGATCTTCCACAAGGCCCACTGCCACCACAAAGTTGCAGTGTTTCCTAAAGAGTCAACGAAAGGATACATCTTTGCAAACCAATATGCCAAATAAATCAGCCTTAGACCTACTACCCAGGGAAAGGAATGGAGAGAATACCCTAAACCTTCTCCTACGTTGAGGAAATGGAACTGGCATGTCCCCTCATCTGCATGATCAAGGGTCCCTGTATCCAGAAGCTTGGCTTACACATTTCTGGACAATTGTAGCTGCATCACTTTCATAGTCGTCTTCTTTGGAGCTTGTGGACCCTGTCCGTACTTGCTGGGCACTACCCACATGAAGGATGGCCATGCAGGTTGCCACACTCACACCTAATAAAGAACAAGCACAGATTCCAAAACTGAAAGATAAATACACACCCCACTCGTAAGCAATAAGCAATTCCATGACTGAGTATTAAAATAAACTCCACAAGGGCAAGGCCATAATAAACAGTCACACCATATAATCCAACCATCATACTCCTCAGGATTTACCCAAATGAGCAGAAAACTCACACCCACCCACACCCTACCCCCCCCAAAAAGAAAACCCAGCACATGAATATTTAGAGCAGTTGTATTCATAACTGCCTACAAATGGAAGCAAACAAGATGTCCATCAATGGGGGAATGGATAAACAAACTATGCTATGCTGAAAATGGAACATAAGTCAGCAATAAAAAAAAGATGAGCTATCAAGTCAGAAAAGGTATGAGGGAACCTTAAATGCATGTTTACCAAGTGAAAGAAGCCAGTCTGAAAAGGCTACATACTGTATGATTTTGACTACGTATCATTCTGGGAAAGGAAATACAAGAAAATATAACAAATGGTAAAAAGGTCAATGGTTACCAAGGGTTGGGTAAGAGGGTAAGGGTTAAATAGGTGAAGCATGGGGGGTATTCTGGGCAGTGAAACTACCCTGTATGATATGATAATGATGGATACATGACATGATACATTTGTCAAAATCCATAGAGCTATAAAATACAAGAAGGGAACCCTAAAGCACTAAGGACTTTAATAATAATGTGTCAACTGGTTCATCAATGATAACAAATGTGCCATACTTATCCCAATGTTAACAGGGGAAACTATGCATGGGGAGAGGAGGTATATGGAACTCTACATAATCTATTCAAGGTTTCCATTACCTAAAACTAAACAAAATCTAACTTTTATTTTAATGCTTGTTTTTGTTTTGAGACAGGATCTCACTATATTGCCCAGACAAGCCTCAAATTCCTGAACTCCAAGGGATCCTCTTGCCCTCAGCCTTCCAAAAAGCTGGGACTATAGGCATGTATCAACACACTCAGCTAAAATCCTGGGTGATTTTTTTAATGAAAAAAAATTTTTAAATTTAAGATTTTGGCCATGCGTGGTGGCACACACCTGTAAACCTAGCAGCTCAGGAGGCTGAGGCAGGAGGATCATGAGTTCAAAGCTAGCCTCAGCAACTTAGCAAGGCCCTGAGCAACTCAGCAAGATCCTGTCCCTAAATTAAAAAATACAAAAAAGGGCTGGAGAGTGGCTCAATGGTTAAGCACCTCTGGGTTCAATCCTCAGTACAAAAAAAAATTTAAGGTTTTGGGGACTGGGGTTGTAGCTCAGTGCTTGACTAGCACATGGGAGGCATTGGGTTCAATCTTCAGCACCACGTAAAAACAAAACAGATAGCCAGGCATAGTGGTTCACGCCTGTAATCTCAGCAGCTTGGGAGTCTGAGATAGGAGGATTGAGAGTTCAAAGCCAACCCCAGCAAAAGCAAGGCACTAAGCAACTCAGAGAGACCCTGTCTTTAAATAAAAAATACAAAATAGGGATGGGGAAGTGACTCAGTGGTCGAGTGTCCCTGAGTTCAATCCCCAGTATCCTCCCCCAAAGAATAAAAATTAAAATTAAAGGCATTGTGTCCATCTACAATTTAAAAAAAAAAAAAATTGAAGATTATGAACCAAAAACCCCAAACTTTATTTGGTATTTCTCAAAGGCATCCAAGCCAAATCTCTCTCCTTAAATCAAATCCAAAGGATCAAATTTCAATAATAAACTGAATCTGAGATATGAAATTTTTTTTTAGTTGTAGATGGACACAATACCTTTATTTTATTTACGTTTTTATGTAGTGCTGAGGATTGAATCTAGGGCCTCATAAGTGCTAGGCACCTCTCCACCACTGAGCCACAACCCCAACTCCCAACTATGAATTCTTTTTTTTTTTTTTTTGGTACTGGGGATTGAACCCAGGGGCACGCCACCACTGAGCCACATCCCCAGCCCTATTTCGTATTTTATTTAGAGACAGGGTCTCACTGAGTTTCTTAGGGCCTCGCTAAGTTGCTGAGGCTGGCTCTGAACTCGTGATCCTCCTGCCTTAGCCTCCCAAGTGCTGGGATTTTACAGGTGTGCACCACCGTGCCCAGCTCCAACTATGAACTTTTAAGAAACCTGTCACTGCCGATGCAGTGCTGCATACCTGTAATCCCAAAGACCCAGAAAACTAAGACAGGAGGATTTCAAGTTAGAAGTTAGAGACCCTGTCTCAAAATAAAAAATAAAAAGGACTGGGGATGTGGCTCAGTGGTAAAAGTGCCTCTGGGGTTCAATTTCCAACACCAAAAAATAAAAAATAAATAAAAAAGAAAGCTTTAATTCTTATCAATTTTAGTTACATACTGACTAAATGCATTGAGATTCATGTGATAGTCAAATTCACTGAAAATTTAATTTAATAAACCCCAAATTAAAAAATATAAGATTAAATCAGACCACCAGGAAACTAAACATTGGACACTGAGTAGAGATAGCACATTCTCACGTGTATCTCTATTCTTTTTTTTTTTGGATCTGGGGATTGAACTCAGGGGCACTTGGCCACTGAGCCACATCCCCAGCCCTATTTTATACTCTATTTAGAGACAGGGTCTCACTGAGTTGCTTAGGGCCTCGCTAAGTTGCTGAGGATGGCTTTGAACTCGCAATCCTCCTGCCTCAGCCTCCCGAGTTGCTGGGATTAGACATGCGCCACCGCGTCTGGCCTCTAACTTTCTATTCTTAAGGCTACTTCTTTAGCTCAGGTCCTAAATGTGTCTTGCCTAAATGAACAGCAAATTCCTCCTAATCCATCTTCCTGCCTCCAATATTTCCCCAGACAAAAATACCCTGTACTCCACTGCCTAAATATTCTTCCTGTAAAATAAACTCAGATGCTCACACACTTCTGAATCTTTTGTTGTCTATAGGATGTGGTCCAAATAACTTAATCTGCATTTCTCCTCTTGGTCCATCTATACAATACCCACCAGGACCCATAAAACCCATAGATTTACACACATGCATCCTTATGCAGTATGTTCCCCCAAATTCCAGAATATATTTGATCCTGCTTTTGATCTGCCTAGGAGTAGCCAAGGTGAAATCCTATCTGTCTTTTAAGATACTGCATCAGAACTCCTTCGAGACTACTGCCTCCCTCAACTAAAATGAATTCTACTTCTAAAATTCCATAGCAATTTCCCCTCACCTCTCAGTATCTTTGACATAAAAAAGTTTTTTATTAATACCCTCTCAAACACAGATACCTTTATGTTTCTTTTTGTACAAAGATGCTCAAACTAAAGCTGTTCAGATAATGCAGGGAGACGGGGCCAGGAGTAATGATGCACACCTGTAATCCCAGTGATTCAGAAGGCTGAGGCAGGAGGATCACAAGTTCAAATGCAGCCTCAGCAATTTAGCAAGGCCCTAAGCAACTTAGGGAGGTCCTGTCTCAAAATGAAAAATTTTTAAAAAGGAAGTGGAAGTGGCTCAGTGGTTAAACATCCCTGGGTTCAACCACCAGTATTACAAAAAAAATGTAGGGAGATGAACCGACCTCACAATTTTTTTTTTTAAATATTTTTAGTTGTACATGGATACACACCTTTATTTTACTTATTTATTTTTATGTGGTGTTGAGAATCGAACCCAGTGCCTCACATGTGCAAGACAAATGCTCTACCACTGAGCTACAATCCCAGCCCTCAACAATGTCTTGATGCTCCCTAGGTCTAGTTTCTAGGACTGCCTGCACAAACCCTCACCGGCAGAACCAAGTGAATTTCTGGAAAAGCTATACCTCCAAAGACATACAGGGGTAATGGCATGTCCAAGACTTAAAACCAAGGATCAGTGATCTGAGTTAAAAAGTCACTTCAACAATAACTTCAAAGACCAGAAAAAAAAAAAAAAATAAAAAAAAAAAAAAAAAAAAAAGACCAGATGTCAGGACCTGCTTCCAAGGCAGCATGGTCAACAGGAAGAAGAGATTTTATGGAAACACAGAGAATAACATTCTTCACATTTATCAACATAAACAGATACCGTCTGTTCCACAAAGCCTCCTTCAAACCTGTTCCCACACCAAGACTCAATTTCTCCCTTACTGATATGACCAAAATATTCCATAAATCTTTTATTGCCTTTTTTCATCTCCTCTTTAATACTACACTATTTAATCCTGTCTGTTCTTCACACTCAGATACAGGCTCCTTGTAGGTAGGGATGATATATTATTCCTCTCGATACCTCCAAAGTCCTTGGCATTTTGTTCTTGATGCAGTAGACACTTAATATCTACACATACTATGAAATCCAATGTGCACGTGACACAATGCCAGAAGTTAAATAGGATCCCCTACAAAGATTCTACTGATATTTTATTTCACCTACATGTGACCTTAGAGATTCTCTAGGGGAAAGGAACAAGTAAAGGGGGAAAGAGTACTCACAATTATCATGGTTTCCTGAAAGTATATGTGTTTGAGAAAATAAGACCAGACATTGTAACTTCTCACCTGCATATAGACAACTTAGGCTGAGGACTGTCACATCTTGCAGACGAGAAGGATTGAGAGGTTCCAACACAGGTAGAGAAAGAGTATCCAATGCCATAGTTACATCAATCACCAATGAATGAAAACTGGAACACAACAGAGAAAATCGAAGATCCATGGTGTCTCCTAAAACTGCTTGCTTCTATAATTTGGTTAAAAAAATTAGCATGCCATAAAAATGAACCAGGTATATCTCTTTTGATTAGAATGCAAAGCACAGCTCAGAAGAGCAACTTACCCATTACGAACAGCTGTGGCATCTGCAACCGTTGCAGGCATGATAAAGAAGGAATTGGCTGACACTGCATCCTGGAACCGATTGATGTAGCGTAGGAAATACGGCAGGTTCAGACACACGCGCAGTAGCTTCTCTGAGCCGCCTGCATTAGCGAAAACACAACCTCACAAAACGTGCCTGTTTTCTCCACATGGAAGAAGCATGTTTAAGGAGTTTTTGTAAGCACAGAAACCACTGTCCAACAGCAGCTTACATCTTACCAAGCTCTTGAAGACTAGCCACGTTCTGAGCTATAAACACATTCTTGGTTTTGACAGCAGAGGCTTGATCTGTGGATGACTGCTCATCATTTTCTCCTTCCACCTGAAAAGCAACACAGGTCTATCAAGACACCATCACCTGTTCACTGCAAGCTACCCTGTTGTACAGAATGAAAGGTGACCAGCAGCTGCAGGGGTACTCAGACTCCCTAATGAGGGGAAGAAAAAAAAAATCCTCACTAATATTAGAGAAAATAAACAATATTTTCCCAAGAGAAGGGAAAAAAAAATCTATTCTACAGCTAACGTAGAGTGATGCCTTTTTTTTTTTTTTTTTTTTTTTTT
>JAJEJO010000599.1:472624-485306 GCA_020662805.1 Glaucomys volans | reverse complement strand
TTTTTTTTTTTTTTTTTTGGTACTGGGAATTGAACCCAGGGGCAATTTGTTACTGAGTTACATCCCCAGCCCTTTCTATTTTACTTTTTAAATTCTGAAACAGGGTTTCACTGAATTGCTTAGAACCTTGCCTAGTTGCTCAGGCTGGCCTTGAATTTACAATCCTCCTGCATCAACTTCCTGAGTTGCTGGGATTACAGGCATGCATCACCATGCTCAGCTGGAGTGATGCCTTTTACAGAAAATTGTATATATGGTCTTTTTTTTTTGGAACTGGAGACTGAACCCAGGGGGGCACTTTACCACTGAGCTATATTCCCACACTTCCAGTCCTTTTTTTTTTTTTTTTTTTTTTCCCCCCCCCAGACAGGGTCTTGATGAGAGTCTCACTAAGTTACTGAGCCTGGTCTTAAACTTGCAATCCATGGGCTGGGGATATAGCTCAGCTGGCAGAGTGCTTGCCTTGGAAGCACAAGGCCCTGGATTCAATCCCCAGCACTGCAAAAAAATAAAAAATAAAAAACTTGCAATCCTCCTGCCTCAGCATCCCAAGTCACAAGAGTTACCGGGCATGTGCCACTGTGCCCAGCTTCTATATGGTCTTTTTGTATTGAAAAATGTCCACAAGAATGATCATCAAAATAGTAATAAGTGTGGACGGAATCAATTGGGGTGAATTTTATTTTCATTGTTTTGTATTCCTTTTTTTCTACCACAGCATGTACAGTCATGCATGGCACAGAGGGAATACATTCTAAAAACTCCATCATTGGACAAACGTCTCAGAGTATACTTACATAAACTAAGATAGCTATGAGGTCACACGAGGTGATGTAATTTCACAGGACCACCATTGTGTATATATGGTCCATCCTTTTTTTTTTTTTTTTTTTTTGCGGTGCTGGGGATTGAACCCAGGGCCTTGTGCTTGCGAGGCAGGCACTCTACCAACTGAGCTATAGCCCCAGGCTATATGGTCCATCCTTGACCAAAATGTGGTACGTGACTATCACTTTATATCACAAATACAAAACGCATAATTATTTCTTTCCAGTGTTACCACCTTAACAAATCCCAGAGATGAGGATATTTGACTGAAGGAACTCACCAGAGCCTGTGGACTGATAGGTGGTGAGGCTACAGTTCTAGGGTTAAAAACTGAGGTCAGCTGGTTCAAAAAATTCATCTGTACCTCCTTCTGCCTCAGCTCAGGGCTTACTGGTGAGGCCAGCTCTTTCTGATCTTCCACTGTAACATAACAAAAGCAAAAAAGGGGATTAGCAGAGTGTCACCAAAAGGCAAAGTTGGCCAAGAAGATGGCCATGAACCGGGTCTGGAGAAGAAACACGCACCATCTGAAAGTGTCTTCACTGTTTGTGGCAGCTTGGCAGATTTCATCATTGCTGTAAATGTGATAATTTCAGTTCTATCTAGTCGGCTACAGCCAGTGCACAGGCCCTTGATTAGGAGAATCAAGTGTTTCTGAAAAGAAAACAAATTCAAATATGTCTTTCAGGAGATTCTACTCTTTTGGGAATTCCAACTGGCACAGGGTCAAATTTACGTTCACATAAAGGACTGCAGTTTGGGAGGGAAGGAAAACAAAAACCAAAAAAAGCAGAGAGGGAAAGCTGATGATCCTCAGACCCTACCTGGCTTGCAGATTTGTCTTATTCTTGCAGTAAATTTTTTTCCTCAATTAGACGTTATGGTTAAGTTTGTTTTAAAAATGGAAAGCTTCACATGCACATCCAGAATTCTTTCATTTCTCAGCAATTCACAAGATGTAACCTCCTGAAGCCCCATTTCTACATGGCAACAATTAGTCAGAGCCAAATAATGGTTGGTTCCTTTCACTGGGGCCTACAACCTTGTCAACCAGCACACCTCACTCATTTTGTTACCTGCCTGACCCCTGTAAGTATATGAATTTGCAATCCTTGAAAAAGACTCTACAGTCCTATCCATCAAAGGTTGACAAACTACAGCCCCAATTCAGCCCACTTCCAGTTTTTCTAAATAAAGTTTAATGGAATGCAGCCATATTCATTATTTACATATTGTCTATGGCAGTGTTCACAGTGCAAAGGCAGAGTGGACTAGTTGCGACAGTTATCAGAGAGCCCACAAATTATTTACTATTCAATTACAGAGGTCTACCAACCTCTGCTCTATGCCATTCTTTTTCCATCAATCCCACTAGTTAATCACAAATCTTACTTCAAAGTAAGCGCCAGAAAGGGCCCATCACTCTCACCTGGGACACAGCACAAGCCTCATCTGGATTCTCAAGACGCAGGAGAGAAAACTCAATTAGGACTTTACAGGCTGCTGCCACCGACTGAAGTTGGTTCCGGGGAACTGAGGAAGTAATAAACCTTACTTAATCTGACTGCTCAGTCTCACAGTCAATAAGCCAAAAAAAACAAATGTTGAGCTCTGTATGTTCAACATTCCCAATATCATTCCATGAAAATAATTACTCAGAACCAACAAGCCAAGGAGTAAAGGCATTTTGGCATTGATAACCATCAACTGCTTATAGATTCATTCATCTTACACTCACTGGAAATTAAAATGATGATAATAGGAAATATGTTACACTAAGTGCCAAGCACTTCAAATGATATTAGTTTCTTTAATCCTTAGACAAAACCTAAAAGGCAGATATTATTTTCCTCTTCCAATTTTTTTTTTTCTCAGTACTGGGAATTAAACCCAGGGGCACTCCACCACTGAGCCACATCCCCAGCCCTATTTTGTATTTTATTTAGAGACAGGGTCTCACTAAGTTGCTTAGGGCCTCATCATTGCTGAGACTGGCTTTGAACTCGTGATCCTCCTGCCTCAGCCTCCCAAGTGCTAGGATTACAGGCGTGCGCCACCACGCCCAGCTCCTCTCCCATTTTTAATAGACAAGCAAACTAAAATACAGAGAGGTTAAATGGCTTGCCCACCACATTAAAATCCAGGAAGCCTGCCTCTTGAGTTTACGCTCCTGAACACAGAGTAACCTCCTCTCTTTTCCCACAGGTTCTAAATGACTTTTCACAGTTTCTTAAAGCTAAAGTGGTTTTTCCAGCAGCTGTCAGTGCCTAAATATAATAAACAGCACTGGACACAGATTATTCAGTGGCTCTATAGTTTCTTTTGGTTTACGTGATTAGGAAACTATTCAAGTAAATATATAATTCGAATTTTTCAGAACTATTTGATATAGGATAAAAATAAACTGAAAATGCAAAAGTTCAGAAATAATGAAAAATAGGGCTTGGTCCCTCTGAGGGTAGGAAAATTCAGAAAATGAGGAACTAAAGTTGAAATCTCTTCGTAAACCAGAGAACCCAAGAGGAGAATTCACACTCTCACCAAAACCAACAAGGAACACAGTCCTTGTTGCTAACCCAGAGGTTAGCAGTTAATTTCTGGGGTACCAATATCCCACCAAAAATTCATACACCAGGAATCAAATGTATGAAATAAACAAAATGCTTCTGATTAAGAAGGATAGGAAGGCTGACTTGATGGTTATAAAGCAGGTGCCAAAGCACAATAGCTTTCACAGGCCACTCGGCTGGCCTAGGTAAGGGAGCCACTGGAGCTCAGCACAGCTGGCAACTGTCTCCACTCCTGAGTGAACAGCTTAGGAGTGCTAAAACACAGACCTCATTAACAACTTGCCGGGATGATCTGACAAGAGGATAAACAATCCCCCTATTCACAAACCCTCAGCAGCGGGTGACAAGAGTGGAATACTTACTGAGGCTGCAAACTGTTGTAATATAGTGTGTGGAAAGCGCAACAAAAGAGGAGTAGAAGGGCTCGTACTGCTTCTCATGGTGCAGGATTTCTGACTCGCTGTAAAGAAAACAATGCAGCCAACATTTACTAAGTGCCTACTGTGTGCCACACATTCCTTTACAGGATTACCTCATTTAGTCCTTTTCGACAGCCCTACATGGTAGGTAGTATTCTCTATATTCAAGATTTGAAGTTGGGGATGTGGCTCAGTGGTAGAGCACTTGCCTAGCATGCATGAGGCCCTAGGTTTAAAAAATTGGGAAGGTGAAGCTTATAGAATTAATTATTTTGTTCAAGGTATCAGGCTTAGTAAGAAGCAGAAGCTAATAAACAGAAAACATTTTCAAACTCATTTTAAACAAAAGACACACAAGTAAAAACATAAGAGGATACTAGTTTGTCCTATATTACTGATTGACAAAGACAGAAAGCTAATAACATCTTCCTCACTGATGACCAAAAGTGGGTAGAACAGAGCACTCAAGGTACTGCTAGTAGAACTGGGTGCGGTGGTGCACACCTGTAATCTCAGCAACTCAGGAGGCTGAAGAAGGAGGGTTGTTAAATTCAAAGCCAGCCTCAAAAACAAACAAAAAAAGACAGTGGGAATACAGATTAAAGTAACCCATTTTGAAGACCACATGATACTAACCCAGAATTCAGTGATTTATAAAGAATCAATTCAACGTTTAAAAAAAATTAAATTAAATCATCTGATCCAAGTTAAAATTCAAAATTCACCACCAGAGTACCAGAACATTTTCCCTACTCCACTCCCCCACCCCCACCCCCTAGGAAGCTAAAGTTAGATCACAACAGATTTGGTGATTTTCGAACCACATTCCTCATCTCTAGCTAAGGAAAGGCCCTATTCTGTGAAAATCTGAAGCCCAACTAGTTCTACAGGCTAGATACAATGAAGTTGTTTTCTCTATCTAGTCAGATGCCACTCCACAGAGCATGAAACAGGACAAAGAAAAGACTAAAATGTATCTTATTTAATGGAAAGAGCAGAGTTGTACCTCTGAATAGTTTCCTTAGTAAATTCATCCCCAGCAAGAAGTATCAGCCTAGGAAAGAAAACTAAACAGTTGGGAGTTCATTCATTGCCACCAAGACTATTCACTTGCAAAGTGAACACAGAGCCAAAAAGACAAGTCAACGTTTGGAAGGTGAGTGATGAATCACATCAAGCAACACTGAGGAGTCTGGCATTGCCAGGACTTTGTTATTTAGAGATTTATCAAGGATTAAGTGGGTATTTATCAAAGATTAATCCTTTATTTTAGAATAGCTACGTATATATATATATGTGTATATATACGTATATATACATATGTACATATATACGTATGTACATATATATATATGGAGAGAGAGAGAGAGAGAGAGAGAGAGAGAAAGAGAAACAACTATGATGTACAAAGATATTCCTGTCCATCAAGGGTCATGTTTACCCTACTTGTTACGCTAACTAAAATAGAAGAAAGAGGTGGATGAGGCAGAACATGCCTTGTAATCCCAGCAATTTGGGAGACTGAGGCAGGAGAACTACAAATTCTGTCAGTCTCAGTAATTTAGCAAGACTGTCTCAAAATAAAAATACAGTGCCAGAATGTAGCTCAATGGCAAAGCATCCCTGGGTTCAATTCCAGCACCCCAACCCCCAAAAAGAGGAAATACCAGGTGCAGTAATCCACACCTGTAATCCCAGGGACATGGGAGGCTGTAGCAGAAAGACTGCAAATTCAACCTGAGAAACTTAGTGAGAACCTGTTTCAAAATAAAATTCTAAAAAATAACTGGGCATGCAGTTCACAGGCAGAATGCTCCTGGATTCAATTCCCCACACCACAAAAAAAAAGAAGAAGAAAAAAGACAAACACTAGCCGGGCGTGGTGGCGCACACCTGTAATCCAAGCGACTTGGGAGGCTGAGTTAGGAGGATCTTGAGTTCAAAGCCAGCCTCAGCAACTTAGCGAGGCCCTAAGCAACTCAGTGAGACCCTGTCTCTAAATAAAATACAAAAAATAGGGCTGGGGATGTGGCTCAGTGGCCGAGTGTCCCTGAGTTCAATCCCTGGTTCAAAAAAAAAAAGACAAACACTAAGCAGCACTCAAAATTCCTGTTGATCAGCTCATTTATAACTCATATATTTAGCAGAGAACTACTAAATCCCCTTACTTCTCCCTATGTACTTAGTTTTTCCTTCACTGCCATTTACTTTCTTATTCACTGTTCTAAGGTTCTCCTGCTCTGTAATTCGATGTGTTTTACAAGTCATTTACCTTCACAGCTTTATTTTAAAAAACAGAGCTGCTTACCCCCATTTTTTTTTTCAACTGAACAGGTCTACCAAATCTAGGAGGACACTGCCCACTCAAAGAAGGAACTCACTCTGCCTTCGCTCCCATCTAGTAAGGAAATGCATTTGGGATAACACAGCATTAAAACTCACTGAGTTGCCTGGCAGTGTCACCCATTGGCCTTGTGGATCCCACTGAGACTTACAAACTTCTTCCCCTAGGTATAGACAACAGTCTTATTTCAATAAGGAAATGGAAGAATGCACTTTGAGGGGAAGCTGGGGTTATGGCTCATAACCTTGCCGAGCATGTTCCTGGGTTCCATTCTCAGCACCACAAAAAAAAAGGCATTAAGAAAAAAAAAAAAAAAGAATGCACTTTGGGGAAAGAAGAACACTGGTGGAGGAAATATGAAGCCCTCTTCACCTCCATTTATAATTTGCTTAGGGAAACTAAGGATTAATTTTAAAAAGACTTGAAGGAAGAGTAGAAAAGTATCAGACATGGCTTTGTCACTTTTTTGAGACAGGTCTCACTATATTCCCCAGGCTGGGCTTAAACTTGTGATCCTCTAGACTTTGCTCCCAGTAGCAAGTAGCAGGGTTTACAGACACACACCACCATGGCTTCGTTGTCAGATCTCTTGGATTTTAAAGAAGTGTCAGAGTCATGAGTCACCTAATGAAAAATGTACAGCCACACTTCCCTACCCCACCCTCATTCCCCAATAAACTGACAGACACCAAAACACCAAGTATGCTCAAAATTGTAGGGCAAGAGGTTAGGTGAGAAAGGCAGGAATGAAGAAACTGAAGGCAAATACAACACAAAGGAAGAAAAGTAAGACTTAAAGGTGAAAGTTTGCCTTTATTCTGGTTGGTCAAGGTCTCTCCCTGAAACACCGGCCTCTTCTAACACATTCCAACAACAGCACCACTGAGGCTGAAACACTGCGGATGGACATGGAATCTGAGGCTTTTCTGTTCCATGATAAATAAACGCAGTGCAGAGCACAAAGGGAAACAGCAGCTAAGCAGCCAGGTCAGAGAAATCCAATTTGATGTGTAAGTGAAAAAAGAATTGACTGGAGTCTAGAAATATCTACCTCTTTCTAAGACGAGATGGAAATCTAAGGAGGGGGCATAATAAAGATTCTCGATTCGCCTCTTCTTCCTCTTTGGTAACATATTGTACACCCGTTTCAAAAACTGTAAACTCCAAAGCCCCCTACATCTCATCAGATACATGAACTTCTAAGTATAGAATCCATTACATTTGTTTCACAATACTTTACACATACATACATATTTTGTTGTTATCCAAAGAACTAAGTGCTTTCTTTCAGATACTTTCCTCACACATTGACAGATCTATGGTGAATGATTTAGGAGACACAGAGACATTAGTCACGAGAACTAATCTCACAATTAGATGCTACCTTTTGATGGTGGGCTTTTTGCCCCATGTAGGTCAACCATCAACCTATCAACAGCTTATGAATGCAAAAGCACATTTGTGCTATTAGCAAAACATGCTCCCTTTGGAGATTTTAAAGAAATGACTGTGTGGCACCTATTGAGAATGCTGTAACAGCTTCCCCTTCCCAAGTAGATGTCTTTGCCCTAAATTCTATCAAATATGTGGGAGGCAGGGATTGTCAGAGGCTTATAAGTAAAGAGGTCAGGTTAGCTCAGAGGAAAACTTTGTTTTGATTTGGGGTTTGGTGTTTTGGGTTTTTTTTTTTCTTCCTGTTTGTTTTTAATCTATAAAGACTCCATGGCAACGATGTTCAAAAACATATCTTGCACAGAGTTAAGGTATTCTCTATACCTTAACATAGAATGCTACATTCAGCAATTATACTAATTAATCCTATGAAATAGTATGTGCTCCACTGAACAAATTTTAACTCCACTTCTGATCTGAAAAGGTAATCTTGTTTAAAAGATTTTTAAGTCTTTACTACTAAAAGACATGCTAGCTATAGACAATGGAAATGAAAATGAATCCCCAACGGGCAAGGAGGGACAAACCTGTAATCCCAGAGGCTTGGGAGGCTGAAGGGGGAGGATCACAATTTCAAGACCAGCCTCGGCAACTTAGCAAGGCCCAAAGCAACTTAGTGAGACCCCATCTCAAAATAAAAAGCAAAAAGGGCTGGGGATGCAGCTCAGTGGCAAAGTAACCTGGATTAAATCTCCAGTACCAAAAAGAGAGAAAGAGAGAGAGGAATAAAACGAACTACCCTGTCAATATCTCAGGTATCTTTTTCCTTTAAATACCTAATAACACTTTTTTTTTGGGGGGGGGGGTGCCAGGGATTGAACTCAGAGGCACTCACCGCAGAGCCACATCCCCAGCCCTATTCTGGATTTTATTTAGAGACAGGGTCTTGCTGAGATGCTTAGCACCTCACTTTTGCTGAGGCTGGCTTTGAACTCATGATTCTCCTGCCTCAGCCTACCAAACTGCTGGGATTACAGGTGTGTACTACTGCGCCCGGCTCCTAATGACACTTTTTACTTCATAATTTATCCATGCTAATGCGAGTCCATTCCTCCTTCATTTCACAAGTTGGTTATGAAGTCAAACAAACTTACCTAGTTTGTCTAGTACTAAGACAAAAAGTCTAGTACTAAGAAATTTTAATCCACCTTTGCCTCAAAGGGTCAATTTCATCTAAAAAAGCATGAAAGAATAATTAGGAAGTAGAATGATGGAATACTGAGGAATCTCTAAGAGTAAGTGTCATCATACCCAACAATCAAAGGAGAGGAATTCAATAGATGAACAGGCTGCCAGACCGGAAATAAAAACTGATATGATTGGAACCAGGACATCAAAAAGGGAAGCAGAGAAGAGTAAATTCTAACGGAAAAATAGAGGATCCCTGGAGACAGGGAAGAAAAACAGGGTAGGCATAACAATAGGAAGAAATAAGGGAACTGCAGAAGTTAGGAGTGGCAACCACACAAGCAAAGTACAGTCTGGGCATCTAAACCTGCGAGTAACCAGAAGATAAAACCCACCTCAGTATGTCAGTGTTGGCTTTGATCTGGTACTACATACTCTGTGGCTATAACTCGCTCTACAAGAAATAATTCCACAATTTGAGACCCTCTCTTCATTTTTTAGAAAGTCAAAGAAAACTTCTCAGAAACTGATGGCATGGTATAAAATTTGTGTGCTAAAGTAGGACTCAGCACACTATGGCTGGCAGGCCAAATCCAGCTAGTTGCCTATCTTTGTACAGCCCACATCTAAGAATGTTCATATATATATATTAGTTTTAGGCGGACACCTTTATTTTATTTTTAGGTGGTGTTGAGGCTTGAACCCAGGGCTTCACATATGCTAGGCGAGCACTTTACCACTGAGCCACAACCCCAGCCCCTAAGAATATTTTTTCAATTTTTTTAAGGGTTGAATATTCCATGACATGTAAACATCACATGAAATTCAAATTTCAGTGTCCATACCTAACATTCTGAACACAACTGCACCCCATTTATGTACAGTATTGCCCATAGCTGCATAGGAAGAGTTGAGCACTCCAGAGACCACAGACCTGCTACTATGTGGCCCTTTTCAGAAACTTTGCCAACACCATGCTCTACACCAAACTGAACATTTGATGCTTAACTGTCATACGCCATAAAGAACTTGTAAGCCAGACATTTCTTCTGTAAATTTTTCTTATGACCACACTTCTCTTAAAGGGCCTGAAGAGGACAAATGACAGGTGTTCAAAATTAACTTAGCCACAAAAAAACAAAACAGAGCTTTCAAAGATCTTGCCTTCCAATAAAACTGTTACTAAACCCATCAGTTTGGACTTCTTTTCTAAACCAAAAAGACAGGTCTTACTAATGACTACAAACACAGACAACTATTGATCATCTCAGCTAATACAGGGTGTGGGAGAGATCACTAGTGCCTAAACTGGCAAAAGTCAAACTAGCCTGATGAATTTGGTTTTGGCTCCTTCAACAGGTTGAAGGAGTTGCTTAATTATTGAAGTTTAAAAGGCAAAGCCCCAGAATACAACAATATATAGGAGGGTGTCAACAACTGATTTTATAACCTTCTCAGTTCACATCCACAAAAAATGTAAGAAAATGTTGTAAAAAGAATGGAACATTGTTAACTGCAAGTAACATTACGAGTATGATTCTGGGGGGAAAAAAACACCACTAATCCAAATGTTTAAGACTGTTTTTAAAAAAAGGTTACATAATTTCAGAGTGCTATCTTTGACACTTGTTTACATCTTTAGAACCTTCACAGCTTACTAATTAGGAAGGAAAATCCACTTAACTCAGAAGTTACCAAACCCAACAATTATTTTATTGTAATTTTAAAAAGTCTGCACCCAAAACATCACAAGCCTAAGAACAATAATAAGCACCATGATAAATAATGTGCCAAACCATGAGCCTTCCTTGATTAACCAATAGCAATATCTAACCTTCTTGATAACACTTAGATATACCCTTGTTGGCAAGAAGCTAAATGACCTCGTTAGCAACTGCAGGGAGTTGCGGAAGCAAGGTTTGGCTGGAAAAATGAAAGTGAGACTGGCCTTAAATGTTAAGTCTACTGTTAAACTAATGGAAGACTGCTCTGAATACAGTTATGTCAGGAAAAGGCAGACACTCTGAGATCACCGCCTTCCTATGAACATGACTCTTGCAGTCTAAGAATCTCTGCAAAACAAAACAAAACCATGAAACAGCAAGGCAATAAACAGTCCCGTGTAAGAGTCTGAAGATATTTTATTGCATGAGAGGGAGAGGAACTACATACTCCTTTGGGAAAACGATCTCTCAGACTCGCAGACTGCGATGTTTTTAATCCAACACCGTTACAGCAGAAATGTGCAAGGATTGCAAAGTAAAAAGAAAGTCACCGGTGGAAACCGAGTGAGTGGCTTCGGTCACAGACATAACACGTGCCCCTGGTGATTACAGCACCACGGGGAGACCGTTATTAAATTATGCGGTAGGTCTCCAGTTTAAACCCCGGGCTCCGCTCCG
The DNA here is from genome assembly GCA_020662805.1 of Glaucomys volans. Lineage (NCBI taxonomy): Eukaryota > Metazoa > Chordata > Mammalia > Rodentia > Sciuridae > Glaucomys > Glaucomys volans. Next base: position 474,163 of record JAJEJO010000599.1, on the reverse strand, counting down.
GCCCAGGCTGGGAGGACGAGCGCGGGCGAGAAATGCAAACTCATCCAAGCCTTGACCTTAGCACGGGGCAGCCCCGAGGACGTTTCACTTGGGGCGCGATGCATCTCAAAGTCACTCCAACGTGTGCGGCCACGCCCTCCCGCGAGGCCGCCTCAAAAGTTTTGCTCTGGAGGGGAAATCGAGGCACAGATGGCTTCCAGAGGCTGGTGAGGGAAGCGGGGCAAGCCCCGGCCTCCAGGGCCGGGCGCCCGAGGCCGCGGCTGGGCGGGGTCCCTGCGAGCAGGGGGCGGCCCGGGAAGCGGGTCCAGACGACCGGCTGCCCTCCCCTCCCCCCTGCGCCGCCCCGCCGGGGCCGCCGCCCGGTACCTCTCGATGACTGAGGCCACCAGCTGCGGCAACTCCTTCATCTCGAAGGCGGAGTAGGACGCGGACAGCAGGGGCCGCACCGCCACCTCCCAGCCCGGGGTCGTGTCCGCCCCCGTTGCCGGGGCCCCGGGCGCCGGCGCCGCTGCCGCCGCCTCTTCGCCGCCGCTCGTCGCCATCTTCCGTCGTACTACTGCGGCTCCCTCCGGGGGCTTGCCACCGGCTCAGCGCCGCCTCCCGGGAGGGGGCGGAAGTGACGCAATCTGTCGCGTCAGGCTGCGCGCCGCAGTCGCCGGCCAAAAAACGCGACGCGCGAGGCGGCCTCGGCTCTCACAGGAGAAACGAGGCGCGGCTCCCGGCGGGTCGGAGGCGCGGCGCCTGCGCAGAACCTCGCTCCGCGCGCGGGCGGAGGGAGCGCTGGTCTCTGCGCCTGCGCGCCAGGGGTGCGGCTGCAGGTGGGCGCGTTGTGGCTCCGCGAAACCCGGGAAAGGTGAGCTCTGCGTTGGGTTCATGGGACATGCGGGGTGGCAGAGCAGACTGCGCATCGGCGCAGGTCCTGGCCTCCGCCCGGGACAGCGAGGACCGAAGCCTCATCACTGACACGCGTGCCCCTCCTGGAGCCCCCACAGCGATCACGCACTGGCACCTCATAGTGTGCAGCCTTTCTCCATCTCACACCACCTGCCAGTTATTTCAGTCACTAATCTTATTCTCGTCACTCTCATATACTTTGTTTGAATTATCCTCTGCAACAGCCCTACCAGCTTGTATTTGCATCGCACTTTCCAGTGTTTCTGGCTAATAAATTTGGAGAAGGCGCTCCAGAAAAAGATCTTACTTTATAAATACCATATTTATTTCAATATTGGAGGTTTGTTCTTGTGTTGCCCCAAAGATTTGCAATGGCATCGACAGCCTAACTTTAGATGACAAAGAAAAAGAATAAAACACGTCTGGATGAAAAAAGGTTTTGAAATATCTGACTCAGAAAACAGAAACTAAAGACTAGTAAGAAGGTTTTATGAATTAACTGAAGAACTTAAAATCCCAACAAGGAACTTCTGATCCCAACCGGCTGGGCATGGAACTGAAACTAATTTTTAAATTGATAAAATATATGATATCGTCCTATTACAGGAAATGCAATGAAAGGAGAAAGCAAACTTTGAATGATAT
>JAJEJO010000599.1:371376-467624 GCA_020662805.1 Glaucomys volans | reverse complement strand
TTAAGACCCCTGGGCTCAATTCTCAGTTTAAAAAAATAAAAAATCTTGCCTCATCCTCAAGAGTCACTGCAAGTACAGGTGTACAACACCACGCCAACTCAATAAAAATGTTTAAAAGGACTGACAGTATAGTTCAGAGGCAGATCACTACAGGGTTCAATTCCCCAGTACCACGGGGGGGAAAGGATTATCTTGGAAGTACTTGAATATACACACATAGTACATTCACGCTGGGCTCCGTGGCACACACCTGTAATCCCAGCACTTGGGAGGCTGAGGCAGGAGGATTGAGAGTTCAAAGCCAGCCTCAGCAACTTAGCGAGGCCCTAAGCAACTCAGTGAGACCCTGTCTCTAAATAAAATGCAAAATAGGGCTGGGGATGCGGCTCAGTGATGGAGTGCCCCTGAGTTCAATCCCCAGTACTAAAAAAAAAAAAAAAAAAAAAGCCATAGTACGTTCACTGAGTTATTTATTTATAATTTATACACTTTAGTGGTTGGAAATTGTACATCAAACATCAAACAATCTAAAAACCACCAGAGGTGGATGGGCCTTACTGCAGGAACCTCGAAAACAAGAGATTGACATTTTTATCTTAAAAAGAAAATTCACGCCGGGTGTGGTGGCGCACGCCTGTAATCCAAGCGACTTGGGAGGCTGAGACAGGAGGATTGCGAGTTCAAAGCCAGCCTCAGCAACTTAGTGAGGCCCTAAGCAACTCAGTGAGACCCTGTCTCTAAATAAAATACAAAATAGGGCTGGGGATGTGGCTCAGTGGCCGAGTGTCCCTGAGTTCAATCCCTGGTTCCAAAAAAGAAAAAAGAAAATTCGCATCTGATACAGAGTTTCTTGAAATAAATTCTAACAGATACAGTGTTTTTAGAAACAATGGAATGAAAAATCCGGAGCTTTTAGCTCCCAGGGACCAGCCATGGAGGTCAATCTGTCCTTAAGCTTTTACAAAGTTACAAGAAAAAGTAATTGTGCCTATTCTGTGGAAACTCCCATGAAGTTTGAATACTGAAAGATACAAATGGGGAGCAACTTTTTTTTGTCAGTCACAACAGATTTTTTCTAACTACCAAGAATATAAAGATTTAGATTAGAAACAATTCAATTTAGCAACATGACACAATAATTTGTAATCTACAAGTATTAATTATTTTTCCAATAATACTATAAATTTACAACAAAGATATGTCTTACAACCTTTTTGCTGTAAGAAAGAAAGAAATTTGGTAATTCTATGGGGACTAGAATAGGAAGAAGCAAGACTTAGAGGAAACCAAGGAGGGAAAGAAGAGGAACATTGAAATATTAAAATCAGTACAACATGGTGAACATCCAAATTTGCAGTAGTAGTGTTTGTTAGTAGCCAATGTGAATAAGAGCTTGACTCACAAATTGCTATAAAATGAAGTTTAGATATACCAACTCAGCTTAAATAATTTACATAACATCAAAAATAGAAGAATTCTATAAAATCTTATGTTTTATTCCCCAATTCTATTACCATCTTTTAGGATTTAGTCTAAAGAATGTTTTGACCCATCAGACTGAGGGAAAGACAGGAAGAAAGATCAAGAGGGAAGGAGGGCTGGGCGGAGTGGTGCACACCTGTAATCCCAGGGGCTCTGGAGGCTGAGACAGGAGGATCAAGTTCAAAGCCAGCCTCTTCCGCAACAGTGAGCAACTTAATGAGACCCTGTCACTAAATAAAATACAAAAAATGGGCTGGGGATGTGGCTCAGTGGTTAAGTGCCCCTGAGTTCAATCCTCAGTACCAAAGGGAGGGGGGGGGGGGGGGGAATATAGAAGTAATTTAACAAAATCAGATCAGTAGACTAGAGGGAAGGAGATGGGGAGAGGGGGACAGGGACTGAAATTAAATTGACATCAAAATTCCCTACAGGTATGATTTTGTAAAAATGAACCCAACTACTATGTGGAACTATAATGCAGTGGTGAGGCATTTATTTTAAAAAAGAAAAGCTAACGTTTGGGGAATCCGGATGGAAGGTATCTGGGAATTCTTTATATGTTCACACAATTTCATAGAGAAAAGTTGTAAGTTGTGTGAAAATGAAAGTTAAAAAAGTTTGTAAACATTTTGCTTTATAATTAGGAAAACATGATTAGAGTATAATGACAGAAAGCCTACTATGTGCAAGACATCTAACAGAAGGAAAGTAGTATCCATATAGAGACAGTGGAACCAAATTACTATACTTTATTCTTTAGCACTTCTGGGAGTTGGGGCACAGAAAGGCTGTCCTGGTCAGTCCTCATCAGTGAAATTAGTACTCTTGTTTCTTTTGCATTGATATGCTTACAGTAAAAACATGGGTAGGGTAAGATATCACATCTCCTCTTCTTATCCCATAATGACCAAGCAAACTTACAATAGCATTTTAACTCATCACTCATCAGCTTTTTTTGCAGGAGGAAAAATAAAAAGTCAAACTTTTTTTCTTTTAATTAAAGCATTATAGTTCCACATAGTAGTTGAGTTCATTTTGACAAAATTATACCTGCAGGAAATTTGATTCGAAGAAAAAAATAAATCTGTAGATGCTCAAGGTCCTAATATAAAATGGCATAGTGTTTGCATATAACATATATATCATGCCATATACTTAAATCATCTCAATTACTTATAATGCTTAATGCAATATAAATGCCATGTAATTTTTATACTGTATTATTTGAGTAATGACACCCCCCCAAAAAAAATGCCTATACATGTTCAGTACAAATGTAGGGGTTTTGGTTTTGGTTTTCAAATATTTTTAGTTCAATGTTGGTTGAGTCTTGAGGACACAGAACCCACAGCTATGGAGGGCCAATTAGATGGGCTTTACTATCCATGAACTGGCAGTCTGATTTATCAATTTTTGGCTTTGATTTTTTTGTTTTGTTTTCTTTGGTACTGGGAATTGAACCCAGGGGTACTGAACCACTGAGCTACAGAGCCCCCAGCCCTTTGTGGTTTTTTTTGTTTTGTTTTTTTTGGGTACTGGGGATTGAACCCAGGGGCACTCCACCACTGAGCCACATCCCCAGCCCTATTTTGTATTTTAGAGACAGGGTCTCACTGAGTTGCTTAGGGCCTCGCTAAGTTGCTGAGGCTGGCTTTGAACTCGCGATCCTCCTGTCTCAGCCTCCCAAGTGCTGGGATTACAGGTGTGCACCACTGCGCCCAGCTCCCTTTTTTTTTTTTTTTTTTTTGAGACAGGTTCTCACTAAGTTGCTTGGGCCTCACTGAATTACTGAGGCTGGCCTCAAACTGTGATCCTCATGCCTCAGCCTCCCAGTCACTCGGTTTACAGGCTGCACCACCACGCCTGACTGGTTTCAGTCTTCTAGTCCAACTCACTTTATCACAGCATATGGGAATCATCATGCCATCACAGCCATGATGTGAACCATGAGGTGTGATGGAGTTTAGGAGTGAGTGTGACTTTCAGATTAATTTCCACTTAATAATTTGTTTTCTTGACTTTCATTCTTTTGTTGCTCCTGGGAATCAAACCCAGGGCCTTGTGTGTGCAAAGAATGTACTCTCCCACAGAGCCACACCCCAGCCCTTCATTCTTGCTAGGGGATAATGGAGCAGGGTGCTTCAGTGTAAATCTGGCTATTTTGTAGAGACAGCTTCCTGAGTGGCCTTAACTTCTACTCTGGAAAAAATGATATCTTCTGTTATCAAGGGTCAGAAATTCATGTCAGCCCTAAGGCTGGTGGCAAACAGCCTTCTTGGTTGGAGGTCAGTCTCAACCAGCATCACACCCTTTTAACTCCTAAAAAAAGGGGGGAGCAGATGTGTACACATCCTTTATGTTATAAATTCTTACTGGAAAGAATGCCTAAATAAGAAAGAGTGCTTGATTGATCCCATAAAAATCTCTAATGGAATAACACTTAGGAATTTCAACCTTGGGACTATTAAAAGTGGCATGGGAGACTCATGCTGTGGATGCCAGGAGCTCTCCATGGCATACCAAGTGGTAAAAACAAGTTTCAGAATGACTGTGTCTCCAAGAGAGACATGTCAAATTGCTCAGTGGTGAGGAGGTTGGGGAGATTTTGGTTTTTGTCTTTGCATTGCTGGGGATGGAACGCAGGGCCTCTTGCAGGCCAGTCGAGCACTCCATCACTGAGCTACAGCCCAGCCCTCAAAACTTTTCTTAAAAGAGGGGGGCGTGGCCTGGGGAGGCAGCTCAGCGATAGAGCACTTGCATGACATGCTTGAGGCCTGGATTCAATCCCCAGTTGAATGGGGAGAGAGGGAGAGGCTGACAAGGATTCATGGCGAAGCAGCCACGGACTGCCTTCAGGTTTTACACCTGCTCTCAGCACAGACAAGAGTGGACAGGCCCCAAATTCCATTCCATTGATAAAGGCAAATGAGTTTACTCACAAATTAGAATCATGGATTCTGGTAACAAAATAATGCTAACAAAAATTATTTGGGGGGCTGGGGATGTAGCTCAGTTGGTAGAGTGCCTGCCTCGCAAGCACAAGGCCCTGGGTTCAATCCCCAGCACCGCAAAAAAAAAAAAAAAAAAAAAAAAAATTATTTGGGTTTCAGAAAAGTTGAACTTGATAACTCGTGTGGAAGTTAAGTTACAAGGTCAGTTGTCTACTAGTGCCACCCCTAGGTTACAGCAATACAATCGTGACATAACAGGACAGGGACACACAAAAACTAATTTCAAAACAAAGGAAAGTCCTTCCTAACCCTGAATCTTCTGTTGCAGTTGGAATTGGCTTTAGTTCTTGCACATTCCTCAATAGTTGATTCCTATCCTAAGTCCAAGGCTGAGGAGAAATCAACAAAAGTCACGAACCATTTTACATGATTCCCAACAGGGGTTTAGATCACTCCGGACTCAGAACTACTTAGCTGTAAGATTTATGCCAAAGATCTGGTATGCCAATCAAACTTAAAAACTGACCTAGGAAATACTAAGGAATCACCCTTTTTTTTTGGGGGGGGGGGCTAACTCCCCAAGAATCACCCATTTTCAGTTGAACGTAGGGGATCCCAAAACTAAGTTAAGTTATAAGACCGGGGAAGAGAAAGCTCAAGGGATGTGCATGGAAAAAGAAGACAAGCAAATGGATTTGAGGACCAAGAGGAAACAGGGTCCTGAGCCGCGAAGGCTGAGGAGCTGGCGAGCCCTCAGGCTCCCTCAGGGTGAAGGAAGATGCACCTGAGGCAAGACTTGGGCATGGCTGTGGCACCACTATTTTAAGCACCTGCTCCCAGGTAACTGAGTACATGGTAATGGTCAGAGCCAAAATAAGGGGATCTTATAAAAGAGCAGGTAACGTCCCTCCCATCAGCTTGTTGAGATTTTCAAACACAAGTAGATGAAACTAGAACCTCACAGATTATTTGGGCTGAGGATGCAGAACAGGCAGCGAGACATTATCTGATGATGTCACTTACGTCTCTTTATATAAGACAACCAACACTCCAACCAGGCATCTCAGAAGGAGGGCAACGTGTTTTAACTTGTACTTCTTTCCCCCAGGTTACTTTACGTGTTCATTTAGTACTGGGGATGAACCTGGGGCCACTTCACCACTGAGCTACAGCCCCACATCTATTTATTGTTTGAGTTTGAGACAGGGTCTCACGAAGTTGCCCACACTGGCTTCAAACTTGTGATCCTCTTGCCTCAGCCTCCTGAGTTGCTGGGATGACAGGCAAGTGCTACTGCACCCAGTCCAGGTTCCTTTAAACAAAATACACTGAGTCAGGTTGAATAGATAGATTTTTTGGCAATACATGATCATTCCCTCACTAATATCCATTTGACGACCTTATTACTAAAGTGAAATGATATCATTTTTCTTCCTTCTCCATGATAACCTACCATCAGCAGACCAAATAAAGAGGAAAAATTATTTTTAAATAACCAAAACCAATTCAATTGTCACGTTTCCTTACTAAATACACTCACTCCATTTCTGCACTGTTTTTCTCCACTCTAACGCAAAAGTGATCATCCTAAGACACAAGAAAGGACTCAAGTCAGTCATTCGTCACTTTATTCTGAAGCTTGAGTGTACCTCTCACCAAAGGGCTAGAGATGACCTACACTACATTTATTTTTCACAGTAAAGTCCCATTTTTTCCCAAATCCATGAAGGGGAAGCTCCAGATTTCCTTTCACTTGTAGCAGAGACATAGCAGCCCAGGTAATCGGCACTGCAGCATCCGCACATCCTTTGTCTTCTCTTGTTTAAAACTTCAAAGGTTAGGTTGGGGCCTAGGGATGTAGCTCAGTAGTAGATCCTTGCCTGGCATGCATGAGGCAAGCACCACACAAAAAAGTAAGATCAGTAAGATCTAAAACCTCATTTTAGAAGGAAATGTGACCCACATGTTAATTTGTATTCAAAACTAGCTGGGGATTTAGCTCAGTGGTACAGTGTGTGTGTAGCATGCACGAGGCCCTGGATTCAACCCCCAGCACCAAAACAAAACAAAACAACCCTAAACTAAAAATAAATAATAGGGTTCCTAAACAAGGACACCTTTCTGGACCTAGGCCAGCTCATGGGTACAGTGAGAACATGAGGTACCGAGAAACAGGCAGACTCTCCATTCCTGTGAAATCTGTTCAAGGTTCAAATAATTCAGTACTTTTTAAAAGGTCTCAGCTGGGCTGGGGATGCAGCTTGGTGGGAGAGCATGTGCCTGGTATGTGTGAGGCCCTGGGTTCTGTCCCCAGTACCACAAAAAAACTATTAAAAAAAAAAAAAAAAAAAAGGCTTCAGCTCTGACACATCTCAGGAGAAAAGCACAGGTAATGACCAATAAACCAAGATGTAATTATGTACTTGGCCGTGATAGACTGAGGCACAGCCTGGATGGTCCAACCTTATAAATAAGCATGAAACAAGAGGCCCGACACCACACACAGGTTCCGCGAGAAGTTGATCAGTCCTCAACCCTCAGCTAAAGATGAGACTACACCCACCCCTTCAAGGTCAAGCAGGAAACACACCTATAGCTGGTCAGAAAAGTGCCCTCTGACCTTAAAGCAAGAGGCAGGGGGAAAGTCAGAGGATTTCTAGGTAAGACTCAGAAATAGTGGCAAAGTGAAACCAGATTCAACAGGCCTCACAAAAGACAACCATTCGAAGATCTTATGAAGAAACAGAACTTCCACGGGCAAAGAAAGGGAACTGAGCGGTGGCCACGGACTGGAGGAGGAATCCCTCAGGTGCTCCAAGATCCAAGAGTGGGAGCATGAGGCCTGCCTCCACGGGGCTGTGCTTCCAGTATCCCAAAAGCCATTCTGCACGATGGTTCCTCCAACTCCTCAGAAGAGAACCGACACAGAGCACGGCTGCTGCGCCTCGGCTGACCCATGTCCTGTGGCTCACCACTCTGGAACCACGTCCTGGTCTTTACCGCCAGGCTCGATTCAGGAGTTTCACCTGTGCCAGTCTCTTAGTGATCATGGTGGCAAAAACCAGGCCAAAGAGGACACTGCTGATTAGCACGTAGTCATAGTCATCCTTCAAGACATCAAACTGTTTGGATGGGTAGACTCGCGTTTGGTAAATGTCCAAACCATAGGCCACGACCTGTGAGGCAGATGGAATGAGAATCAGGAAGGAAGGCAGCCAGCAGGCCACCACGACCTCACGCTCAGGGAAAGAAGGGAATGCTATCCCCAGCTTTTCCAAAAGTGGAGCGAAGAGCAGCTGTCTTACAGGGTGGCTGTGGGCTCCACTCACCAAGCAAGTGGACTCCAGGCCTGAGGGAGCCGTGTAGATGCCCCGCATCCGGGAGACCGTCTGGTTGTAGTTGATGAATCGCTCTGCGTGTATCTGTACGTCTGGAGAGTACGGGATTAGGTTCTCCTCTCTGCAAAACACCAGCGGGGACAGGCACTCTGAAGCTGCTCTGCAGGGACCTTGGCTGCCCCTCCTCCACCCTGGGATGTTTCGAGGTTACATATCTAACTTCAAATCTCCTTTGAGGCCTACTGCATTAAATGGTTAAAATCTTAGTGGCTGAACGTCAGGGAGGCTGTGGGGGGGGGGGGGGGAGCTGAGATCTGGATTCTCTGCCGTAAACCTGAAAAGCACTAACATGCAGTTGACGGGTATTTCACCCCAGAGAAGTCAGGGCCATTTCAAACCAATACAGGGAGCCACTAGGCCAACTCCTGCTCTTCACTCCAGCGCCTCAGTCCTGTTCCATCCCCAGCTCTGCCCACCCTTCCCAGGCAGTGCTCCAAACCCCTCTCTGTCTTTCCACTGTCCACGCCTGTGCACACCCCTACCTGAACAGAAGTCAGGATGGAGGTGGGAATATATGCAGACGTGGTTTGGAAACAAAAATCACTGTGGACAGTGAACAACCTAGTGGCTAATGGCTCCCCCCAGGCTCTGGTCTGTGACTTCCACGATGTGCCAGCGTCTCCACACTCACTGCTCCAGCCACACAGGCCTGTCCCCCCAACACTCGGCGGACATGACTTCAGGGCCTCAATGCACCTGTTCCCTCTTCCTAGAAAGGTCTCCCCCAAGCCAGGCGTGGTGGCGCACGCCTGTAATCCCAGCACTTGGGAGGCTGAGTCAGGAGGATCGGGAGTTCAAAGCCAGCCTCAGCAACTTAGCGAGGCCCTAAGCAACTCAGTGAGACCCTGTCTCTAAATAAAATACAAAATAGGGCTGAGGGGTGTGGCTCAGTGGCCGAGTGTCCCTGAGTTCAATCCCTGGTTCAAAAAAAAAGAAAGGTCTCCCCCATCCACAGCGCAGGTTCCTCCACTCCTTCAGGGCTTTACTGAAGTCATTCCCCTTTCCTGAGGGGCATTCCCAGGCCACCTGATCTCAAATCCCACCTGGACACATCCCTCACCCTTTGTAGCCCACCCCATTTTATTTTTCCTCCTTAGTATTTACAAGTACCTGACACTGCACATAATTTACTCATTATTTATTGCCCATCTTCCACCAGAAGTTAAGCTCCTCCCCAGTCTCCAGCCTGGCAGGATGGCACAGAGCAGGCTCAGAATCAAAATTCATGGATGAGGTGAAGTTCCTAAGGTCAGAGCTTTCGCACTGCCACAGGCTCTCACCTGCTCTGTTCCGTTGGGACCTCAGGACGCCGGGGATCCAGCAGGGCCTTAGGGAGGGAAAGAATTGCTCCAGAAGGGAGCCCAACTGCAAAGAAAGAAGGGAATGTTCACTTACTTAAAGCACAGAGAGGGTCAGTTATAAAGATACTGTCACAGAAATTTCAAATAAAGAGTTTAAATCAAGCCAAAAATTGGTCAATGAGGTTCCTTTAAATCATCAAAAAATTGAATAATATACATGGGTCTGAGTATAGATTCCCACTTTTGAAGATACTAGCTCTTCACATACCATCATCCCAAGACATTAGAAGATGAAGTGCTAAATCAAGTTAAATCAAGTTATGGGTAACAGTGAAAGAGAAGCATGTGGAAGGCCACTTAGATCTCCTCATCCTTCTGCCTCCCCTCCAGTAGTCTCCTTTCTATTAAGCAAATGAGGCCACATCTGGCAACCTAGCTGGCCACAGGGGGGAGGGGGTCAGGCAGTATTAGTTGGTGCCAGGGTCAGTGATGCTGATCAAAGTTCATACACTGCCAAGAGGGCTGCCTTCCTCATTCATATTTGACAGTCAATAAGGTAGCCAGTGGCTGTCACAGCTGAGAGCCCCAAATGTTTCTGGTCAAATCAAGGAGGCCCAGGAGACTATTAAACAATCACTGAGTCCTGAACTTGGACTATACAAGATGAGATCTCACTGCTGTCTACACAAGTCAACACAGGCTACGTTAAAAATACTATCAGGCTGGGCTCAATGGCGCACGCCCGTAATCCCAGCAGCTCGGGAGGCTGAGGCAGGAGAACTGCAAGTTCAAAGCCAGACTCAGCAATGGCAAGGCACTAAGCAGCTCAGTGAGAGCTGCTCTAAATAAAATACAATACCTGTCTCTAAATAAAATACAAAATAGAGCTGGGAATGTGGCTCAGTGGTTGAGTGCCCCTGAGTTCAATCCCTGGTACCAAAAAAAAAGAATAACATCAGGGGGCTGGCTGGGGTTAGATAGCTCAGTGGTAGAGCACTTGCCTAGGCACTGGGTTTGATTCTCAGTACCACACATGAATAAATAAATAAAATAAAGGCCATCGGCAACTCAAAAAAATTAAAAAAAAAATATATATATATATCAGGCTACATCATGTAAAACCACAAGAATAAGATCCTAATTAGAATAAGTTATACTCCATGTATGTATAATATGTCAAAATACACTCTACTGTCATATCAAAAAAAGATATGAGGACTAGGAAGTGGTCATCTTTACAGAGCAAGGCCAAACTTTGCCCACTGAAATGGAGCCCTCCTTGCCAACCTTCCCTTACACTGTCCTTCAGTGTGGCTGCCTCGGGGAACCCAGTCGTCCCAGAGCCCCCCCCAATACTCACTGAGCAGGTGTCGGCTGGTGATGCCCCGTTCAGTAATGGTGGCTTCCATGGCACTGATGGAGGAGGGGAAGATGTAGGACTGCTGCAGGACCTGGGGCAGCTGGGGACGGTCCAGGGAGCTGAAGGCAGTGGCATTGTACTGCTCGGTGCCCTCGTAGAGCTCCAGCGCAGTCAACTCGTTGCGCCGAGCCTTGGTGTTCCAGTACTGGTACTGCGGGGAGAGGGAGGCAGCTCAGGGCTTAGTGCTGCTTCAGCTGGGAAGGGCAATTATGCTGCAGGGCACCTTTCACACCAGCCACACCCTGGGGGGGAAGAAGCACTCAGCACAAAGCTTACTTCCTGGCTCCTAAGTTTACCAATTTTCAAGCCAGTTTAACTAGACTATCCACAATTTGCAACATGACAAAGGAATTCTCAGTGTTCTTAGAAGTTATATTAACAGCTAACCAGATGCCTTGAAGTGCTTACCAGGTCCTAGGAACTGCTCTAAGCTAGACGGGGTGACTGTTATCGTCCCTACTTCACCAGTGATGCAAAGCAGAGAGCTCATGTTATTAACTTGCAGTCAGTTAGGAATAGGAAGAGCCAAGACCACACCTAGGCAGTGTGGTTCCTGAGCCTCTCCCCGCAACCAGAACCTATGCTGCCATCCAGGGACCTTGGGATCCTATGAAAACAGAGGGCAGTGACTGGGTTTCTGGAAAGGACTCAAGATGCAGGAGACCTCCTGAGCTACCTCGTGTCCTGGTCCCTCCTTACCACAACCCAATTCTCTGAATGCACAATATGGACAGGGCCCTTGGCCTTCTTCTGCACGGATGAGTGGATGATACGCCCAGTGACACCATCGATGAGGAAGATGCCAATGAAGGTGCGCTCGTGGTGCACATCCACACTCTCAGTCACCACGGCCAGCAGGTTGGGGTTCAGGCTCTGGGGAGAGATAGGAAAGCTCCTTCAGAACATGACGTCTGCTGTGAGGTGTCCTGGGAGTCACTAGCCTGGCAGAGGAAACAGTGTTTCTGGTCAGAAGAGCCTCTCATTCCTGTGCTTGGTTTGTGTCCCCCAAGGACTGGGGGTCATGCCAAGTGCCTTGAATCTCCCTTCATCCCCTCAACAACTCTGTGAACACTCCACAGACCAGGAAGGCAGAGCAGTGGAATGACTTCTCAAGTCACAGAGCTGGCACCAACACGGTCATTCAAGGCCCCAGCTCTGCAGCCTGGGACCTTAGGACACCACTCTAGCGCTGCTACGTTCTCCCCAAGGTCACCAGTATCCTCCCTGCCCCTAACTCCAGTGGGTAAGTGCTGGTTCTCATCATCTTACCTGACCTAATAGAACCACATCCTCTTCACTCAGGAGACCTGTCTCTGGTCTCCTTCTGCCTCCATGGCCTCCCTTTCCCAGCCTCTAGAGGAATCCTCCTCCGCATTTCCCCAGCACCTTTGTGATGGAAATACCACAGCACTCGGGCCTTGGTCGTTCCCATCTACATTCACCTCCTGGTGACCTCAGCCAACCTTGTGCTTTACCACTGTTTACAGGTGCCAGCAATGTCCCACTCCCCAAAACTGCAGGTGTTGCTACCAAACTGCCATCAACCTCCTCTTACATGTCTCATCTGGAACTTCACCCACCCGAGGCTGGACTATTCTGCCTCAGGCCCCCACCTCAGCCAACACCACTCCATGTTTTAATGTCTCAGAACCAAACTGTCCAAGTCATCCTGGACTCCCTCCCTCCCTCCCTCACATACACACACCCCCCCATCAATCAACATACTCTACTGGCTCTGCTTTCAGAAAGTATCCAGAATAAGTTTCTCCTCACCATTTCCTCAACCACCAACCCAGTTCTGCTGCTGCCCTCTTCCCTGGATGACGACAACATAGGACAGCCTGCTGTCTTCCTACTTTCTCCTGGGCCCTCTACTGTCCATCTAGGCTGCATGAACCTGTTAAATCTCAGCCATTCATGTCACTTCTCTGCTCAAAGCTTCCCAGGGATTCTTCCTCTCACTCCAAACGAAGGCCCGAGTGGTAGCCTGTGATGGAGTCCCAGCTGACCTCAGCAGCCCAGTGCCCTTGCTCTGTTCTGGTCATGTGGCCTCCTGCCATTCTCACGCACACTGGGCATGCTCTGGCTCCTGTTCGGAAGGCTCTGCCCAGGTATCCATGACTCACTTCCTCCCTCCGAGTCTTTGCTTCCATGCCACCTTCACAGTGAGGCCCTCCTTGCCACCTGTTTTGCACTGCATCTCTGCCTGGTCCTGTGTCCCTTTCCCTCCTCCTGCTGATTTTACCTACAGAACCAGAGCCTGCCAACACTGCCTGATTTACCTATTTATTGCTTTCACAATTGGCTGCTCCCAACTACAATGACAGCCTCATAAACGCAGGAAGTTCTGTCTGTGTGGCTCACCGTTCTATCCCTCTGTCTGGAAACAACACATGGCACCAGCCAGCACTCAAAAACGAGTCACGGCTACGCCTCTGTGGACTTCCTTCCCAAACCCATGGCCACAGTACAACCACAGGAAAACATCAGACAAACCAAAGTTGAGGGACATTTCACAAGACCCCCCGGCTAGCTCTTATCAAAACTACCTATGTACTGGGGTTGGAGCTCAGAGGAAGAGCACTTGCCTTGCACGTGTGAGGCCCTGGGTTCGATTCTCAACACCACATTTAAATAAATAAAATAAAGGTCCATTGACAACTAAACAAATTAAAAAAAAAAGCTATGGAGATCATGAGCCAGGTGTGGTGGCACACACCTGTCATCTCACCAAATTGGAGGCTAAGGCAGAAGAATCACAGCTTTGAGGCTAGTCTCAGCATCTTGGCAAAACCATGTCTCAAAATTAAAAATAAAACAAAGGGCTCAGTGGTAGAGCATCTCTGGGTTCAATCCCTAGTATCAAAATTTAAAAAACAAAAACAAAAAACTAACCTAGAATATTTGTATAATGACTATGAATTCACAAAGTGCTGCTGCTAAGTCCTACTGCAAGCTGCTATTCTTTTCAGCACGTGAAAGCATGAGTGTTCTAGTAAGTTTTAACTTTTACATCTTACTAATACAGATCAAAATGTACTTTTTAAAATTTATATATGTATACACACACATTATAATGATTTTTTTTTAATGATCCTGAGGATGGAGCGTCTTATGTACACTAGGCAAGTGTCCCACCAGCCCAAAATGTACGTTAGAATTTGTAACATTTTGGTCATTCCCAATGAGCTAAAACTGAGTACTGTCACATAAAAGGTATTCATCAATAAAGAACTCAGGTTGGAGCCGGGCATGGTGGCGCACGCCTGTAATCCCAGCACTTGGGAGGCTGAGGCAGGAGGATCACAAGTTCAAAGCCAGCCTCAGCAACTTAGCGAGGCCCTAAGCAACTCAATGAGACCCTGTTTCTAAGTAAAACACAAAATAGGGCTGGGGATGTGGCTCAGTGGCCAAGTGCCCCTGGATTCAATCCCCACTACCAAAAAAAAAAAAAAAAGAACTCAAGTTGGGGTTGGGGATGTAGCTCAGTTGGTAGAGCACTTCCCCCGTAAGTACAAAGCCCTGGGTTCAATCCTCAGCACTGCAAAAAAAAAAAAAAAAAAAAAAAAAAAAAATTCAGGTTAAGCCTGGGCATGGTGGTACAGGGGCTTGGGAGGCTGAGGTAGGAAGACCAGGTATTCAAAGTCAGCCTCAGCAACTCAGTGAGGCCATAAGCAACTTAGTGAGACCCTGTCTCTAAATAAAAATGAAAAGGGCTGGCTCAACTCAGTGGTTAAACACCCCTGCCTTTAATTCCCAATATCCCCCCAAAAGAATTCAAGTGATAGGATTAATAATAATGTGACCCACATGGCAGGCACTACTCCAAACATACCTTTAACCTTCAAGACAATCCTCAGATGTCAGTGCTATTAACCCCACGGTACTGGTGACAATGGAAGGTAGGCAGACTAACTAAATGACGCCTGATGAAGAGGGAGTCTGTGGCAGGGCACCTCTGGACCTGACAGACCCACTGCAGCTTGCATTCTGCTGCGCTGCTACATGCTCAGTCAAGCAGTTCTTGGTCAAGTTCCATGGTCTTGTTACCCTATTCTATTGCACCTTCTTCCAACTTAGTCTCTGCTCCATCAAAAGAGGTATGGATGGTCATTACGACCAGGATTACCTTCTCTCACAGGGCAGTCTTGCAGCCCACCAGTCACCCTGCCTCCCTGATGGACTAAGGGTTAGCCCCAAAGACTTCATCAGCGCTACTCCCAATGAGGACAGCTAACGTCTATCAGGGAGTTACTACACACAGGCACTGGGCTCAGCAAGACTGTCTCATGTGATCGTCACAACTCTAGGAAGAAGGCATATCACGCCCAGGCTGGGTGCAGCTCAGTGACAGAGAGCTTTCCAAGCACAGGGGGGGCCCTGGGTTCCAGCCCCAGCACCAAAGGAAAAAAAATTCTATCCACCTCACAGACAATAAAGTAAGACCCAAAGGGATTAAAAGCAAAGGTAAGTCACATATCTACTAGTACGAGAGCCAGAACTGAAGCCCTCGCTTTCCTGATTCTGAAGTCCTCGCTCTGACAGACTGCTGAAACGCACCTTGTAGAGCACACTGCGGTCCCCCATCACCCGGCCCTGGGAATGGACGTGCTCGCTGCTGCGTTTCCCCTTCACCTTGACAATCCGCTGTACTTCTGGGGGAATGGTCAGCTCCCAGCTCAGTTCAGTAGTGAGATCCTAGGGCAGGGGCAAAAGGGCTTGTGATCAGAAGGGGTCACACAGACCTGAGACAGCTGTAGCTGGTCCATCTTGCAGTTCAGTGTCTAAAGCCTCCGGGCTGGAAGGAACAAGATAAGACCTCCTTGACAAATAGCAATAAAGACCTGGCTCGTGAAGAAGTTTGGAACCCTTGGTCTGATTAAGAGAGACATTAAAATACCAGGCACAGTAGCCCACACCTGTCACCCCAGAGGCTCAGGAGGCTGAAGCAGGAGGATCCCAAGTTCAAAGCCAGTCTCAGCAACTTATTGAGACTCTCCTCAAAATAAACAATTAAAAGGGATGGAGATGTGGCTCAGTGGTTAGGCACCTCTGGGTTCAATCCCTGGTACCCATGAGGGCAGAGACTTGGTCCATCATGTCCTGCTCTGTCCACAGCACCCAGAGCCATGTCTTCCACATAGAACCTGCCAAGCAACATGAGCAAGTGACCGATTTTCAATCAGACACCAGGACTGTGCTGATCTAAGTTTATAAAAGGATGACCAGCAGGGGTCACCTCTCAGCTAAATAACCAGGCAACACCCACATCCTCCCACACAGTCCTGCCAGAGCACAAGTCCTACCTTTCGAAGCCGATAGCCACTCAGCCATCCCTGCTCTGCATCCACCAAATAGAAGAAGATGGAAGGGGCAAGCTCATGCAGCTGTCTCAAGACGTTCCGCGTGGCTGGGAAAGCTGTGACCTTGAAAACCCCAGAGAGCCCACAAAAATGGTTAAAGAAAAATTCAGGAATTGTAAGCCCCATTTCCCTATACTCTTTACTGCATCCCCATCAGACAGCCTCAAAAATAAAACAGCAAATCCTAAAGGAACAGGATTAAATTTAAGTCTGTTAAGAACCTGTGTATTGCCAAGCGCAGTGGCGCATGCCTGTAATCCCAGCAGCTTGGGAGGCTGAGTCAGGAGGATCGCGAGTTCAAAGCCAGCCTCAGCAACTTAGCGAGGCCCTAAGCAACTCAGTGAGACCCTGTCTCTAAATAAAATACAGGGGCTGGGGATATAGCTCAGTTGGTAGAGTGCCTGTCTCGCAAGCACAAGGCCCTGGGTTCAATCCCCAGGGAAAACCAAACAAATAAATAAAATACAAAATAGGGCTGGGGATGTGGCTCAGTGGTGGAATGCCCCTGGGTTCAATCCCTAGTACTAAAAAAAAAAAAAACCCTGTGTATTCAGAAGCACAGAAAGGGCAATCACAAAATGGGCAGGCAGACACAGCAGTCACATCTCTGAGGGATGGTATGAGAGCGAGCTGTAGGCAGCATCCGACTGCTTCCCACCTGTCTGCCCACCCCGTACCACGCCCAACTCCACGTAGGTGTCTGCGTCCCCCAGCAATGTAGTACCTTGTACTCGTTATCTATCAACAGCAGCACCTTGGCATAGTCTTGATCCATGATTGGGAGAAGCAAGGACTGCAAGATGGGGCGCTTCAGCACTGGGGGAGCCACCTGACTCCACTTCCCAAAAATGGGATTGAAGACATACAGAGAACTCATTCCTGTTTCCTAAAATGGAAAGAGCAAACTGTCAGAAAAGACTAGAAATCCTCAGGGTAAATCAGTAAAGCTGAGACTTTGCTCAATGGTGAGCAATTCCCTATTCTTTTGCCATCTTTGTGGAAATAAGTTCTTGGCTGAGGGTGAATAGGTCCAGAGCTAATGTCAAAGGAAAAAAGTCAAATTGCCTCTGGCTCCAAACATAACCAAGAACTGGATATGCTAAAGAACAAATGAGAGCTGGGCACGGTGGCACACGCCTGTAATCCCAGCAGCTGAGGAGGCTGAGGCAGGAGGATCCCAAGTTCAAAGCCAGCCTCAGCAACTTAGCGAAGTCCTAAGCAACTTAGCGAGACCCTGTCTCAAAATAAAATATAAAAAGGGCTGGAGATGTGGCTTAAGCACCCCTGGGTTGCTTAAACAAATAAAAAGTTCAAATAAATACCAATTCAACAGCAGCCCCATGATGGCCATTCCAGAAGTATCCAAGTTCTCTCTCTCATACTGTTAGAGTGGATCCCCTAAATCCATTCTAATTTGGGGAGACAGATATAAATAGCTTTGTGTTCTACTCTTCCACATAGAAAACAGTCACTCAGCCACCAACAGTGGTCTATGACTGGAAAAGAAGAACACTGGCTGAGGGCTGGGATGTGGCTCAGCGGTAGAGGGCTTGTCTAGCATGTGTGAGGCACTAGGCTTAATCCTCAGCACCATGTATAAATAAATAAAATTTTTTAAAAAAGAATGTTGCAGTGAGTTAGAAAAGAAGAAAGCTGGCTGAAGGTAGAGCCTTTTCTAGTCAATTCCTCCACCCAGGCAAGAAACTGGAAGAAACAACCCCTAACCCCTGCATGTTCCTCTGGGACCCTTGGAGAATTCCAAAAGCCTGGGAGAAACTTAAATTACAAAACACCACAAGAGCCACACCAGCTCTGCCTCAAGTCGCACATGGACAGCTCACCTTATCCTTCACCAGGAGTGTGCACTGGGGCGGGTGAGGGAAATGCGCAGTCGTTCTCTGGACCATCAGTTTAAAGGAGGAGTCTGGCTTGACATTGGGTAGATACTGTTTCCACAGGATGGTGCCAGTGCTGCTCTCAATGCCAAAAAGCTGCAAGGTAAGCAGATACTTGATTCACTACAGAGAAGCCAAAGAACAGATTCCGTCCTTGCAAACTGGAATCAGCGCCATCCCCTACCAAGTCTCTTTGACTCCCACCCCCTGAACCTCAGAAGATCTGGCACCTGGGGCTTCAGCCCTCACCTTGCCTGAGGCTGTTACCATCACCATCATCTTCTGCAGGTTGAACTCATCTCTGGCTAAGGTGTCAATGTTGATCTCATTCTTAATCTGACTTCGGGGCTTCCGAGCATCGTAGAACATTTTCCAGAGGTGGGAAGTCCACGCCTGCAGCAGGATGAGCTGAGACGAGAGGCGTTTCAGGAACATCCCCAGCAGGCCGTCTGGCATCAGGAAAAGGGTAAAGCACTCCCCATCAGACAGGGTGTCTGGCAAGGAGGTACGTGCTCTCCCGAGGAGGGACCCTGCCTTCTCCTGTGGAGCGTCCATGTCACTCTTGCTCCAGGCCAGAAGCCCAAGGGCAGACTGCTTCGATGCCAGCAGTCTCACACTTGCCATGCTCAAGCCACAAACCCACTTTTCTGGCTCTTTCAACCACACCTGCCTGGAATTGGGACTAGGAAATTAAGAGGTCAGATTCACCATGCAGGATGCAGCCATGCCGTGAATGTCTAGCACAGTCCCACACCCAGGGTGACGGGGAAGGTCTTCTGGGTGCCACAAGAGAGCTGGAGAGCGTGGGGAGGGGGTGAAGGGGTGTGAGTGTGTTCACCTGTGTCTCCTGAACAGGCCCTGTCATCTCCCATTGCTTCATTCCTACTCTGTCACCTGCCGAACATCACCTGACAACGTACCTGCAACCCATTCCCAAGGCCCTTCTTCCCTCTATCCCCAACTTCATCAGTGAGGCCACCATTCTTCAAATCTCTACCATCAGAGACTGGAGACTTGGTGGCAGCTGCCAGGGGACACAGTAAAGAGCAGTGTCTCTGGAGCTGGCCTGGATTAAAACTCCAGATCTACTCCTTACTCCGGTATGACCTTTGTGCCTTGAGTTCCACATCTGTGAAATGGCCTCCATCCTGGAGGGCCAGTAGGGATTAGATCGCACAGCACATACAGGACTCAGCACAGTGCCTGGCATGTAAGTGCTCACTATAAAGCAGAACCTTTATTTTCTATTTTCTATTCATCTCGGTTCAAGGAAGAGAAGTGAGAGGGAGGGAGGGCACGTCACAAGTAGAGCAGTTCACACACACCCAGCAAAGACCTCATCGATGCAAGTCAGGGAAAACAATTAACCAAAAGCTAGCCACGTGGGCAGGCAACAAGCAGCAAGGCAGCAAGAGGTAGGCTTTACCTTGAATCGCTGGATCCAGGCAGCAGAAACAAAGAGTAAAGTCAAATTAATGCTCCATTTAAGAAAACCTGAAATGCCTGGCAAGGCACCTGGCCCAGCGCAGACCCTGAACAACCACCTGCAGGAGCCCCATCGATGGGTGCTGGGAGAGGAGGGAGGCAGGACTGAGTCAGAGCGGGGTGATCAATCTCATCCGGGCAGTTGGGACTATGGCTGGCTTCAAAGGACATGGAGCTGCCCTGTGTACATGTATGATGCACAGATGGTGCGACTCTACTTTGTGGACGACCAGAGAAACAATAGCTACACTCCATTTGTGTTCAATGGATCAAAATTAAATGAATAAAAAGAAAAAAGAAAGAGACAAACAGAAAAAAAAAAAAAAAGGGACATGGAGCTATTTCCACAATAAACAGATCAATCCAGTCATGTCTCTCCAAGCACATGCAGTTGTTGGTTTGGGGACATGGGAGGAGAAGGCCTAACCACAGCACCTGGCAACTTCTCAGTGTTCAGGTGATGACAGCCTCAGAACCTTTCCCAAGAGGGACTCACAGTTCACTCTTATATGGGAAGGGATGGTTACACCACAACAAGGCCACAAATGCAGCAGAAATGGGGCTCATCCACACTAGACTAGCATCTGCTGAACTCCAGAAGCCAGGGTACCATGAGGCAGTGTTTCTTGTGGTTCAATGAGCAAACTTGGTCCCAGAGCAGCCCCCTCCAGCACCTCTGCTGCCCTTCCCCTGGGTTCATACCTGCCTTCTTGCCAAATTCTCCTTCTAGCTCAGCCTGGGCTCCAGTCAAGGGGAGGTCCACCATCTCCAGGCACACCACTTCTGCCAGGGACTCCTCACGGGTCCACAACACCACCTTCCCTGCTATGGGAAATCAGTTTGCAAAAGCTCAGCCTGCCTCCTGGACCTTCTAGGTGGCAAAGCCAGGCATGCTGGTACATGCCTGTAATGCCCATGACTCAGGAGGCTAAGGCAGGAGGCTCACAAGTTCAGTGACAGCCTCAGCAATTTAGTGAGACCCCATCACAAAATAAAACAATAAAAAAAGCTGCAGGGCCAGGTGCAGTGGCCCTGTAGGTCCCAGCAGCTCAGGAGGCTAAGGCAGGAGGATCACGAGCTCAGCAACTCAGCAAAGTCCGAAGCAACTCAGCAAGACCCTATCTCTAAATAAAATATAAATAAATTAAAAAGAAAAAAAAAAAAAAAAGGCTGGGGGGCTGGGGCTGTGGCTCAGTGGCAGAGCGCCTGACTAGCATGTGTGAGGCCCTGGGTGTATCCTCAGCACTGCTTCAGCAAATGAATAAAATAAAGGTCCGTCAACAATTAAACATATACACACATAGTGCTGAGGATGTAGCTCAGTAGTAAAGCACCCCTGGGTTCAATCCCCCATATCAAAAAAAAAAAAAAAGGAAGAAGAAACAGAAAAAGCAAAGTCAAGAAAGAGAGCGGCCTGCTTCACATGCACAAGACCCTGAGTTCAATTCCCAGCACCACAAAAAAAAAAAAAAAAGAAAAAAAAAAAAGAGAGCGGGAATCAACAAGTCACATGCCAAACATTCTATATGTCACCCTACAGGCTAAAGAATTATTCAAAAGTAGGTGACATATGGCTCTGGAAAAAACACTCAGGCTATACTCCACTTGAACCTTTCCCAGAAACCTGTTCACAGCCCCCCAAAACCAGCATAGGTAGGCTGAAACAAAAGTGGGTTGAATGGGGTGCACTCACCCAGCTGCTGCAGGAAAAGGAGCAGATGATCCCGCGTCTGCACCAAGGCCCGGTAGCCCACGGAGTCGTCCTTCTTCAAGAACACCTGGATGTACAGCTAGAAGCCAAGGGGTCAGTGAGAACCCAGACGGCTCTCAGAGCCACGGATCCCAGGATTCAATTAGGCGCCATCAGAGGTCCAGGTCATGGCATTATCTACAGCTGTTATCCACACACCAAGAAGGTGACATGTATCCTTTGGAGTCTATGTGACCATGGTCCCATGGCTCTCTCAGACCTGTCCTGACTGGGGCCCAGGCTGCCAATATCACATCACCCATCCATCCTCACAGAGCCAGCTGGAGACCAGGACTAGACGTCCCCTAGTAAGATGAAGAAGCCACAGCTGAGAGGCTGAGGAACACAACTCAGAGCCCCTGCAGGAACACAGAGGGACCGCAAGCACAGGCTGGGTGGCTCAATAGCGCCAGCTGGACCCATGGCACGTCTTATCAGCTCTGCAACTCTGGATATAGTACCAAATGCCACCAGGCCACAGTTACATTTATAAAACCTGGTCGGCAACTAGCACTTCACAAGACTGTGAGAAGGCCACATCAGTTAGTGCATCAGCAAAAAGCCTGTCAGGGTGCTTCGGATACAGTGAAAACCAGCACAAACAATACCTGCCCTTGCTGTTACCTGTGACCAGTCAGAGGCTCAGAGAGAACTAGAACCCATGTCCAGAGCCCTAACCCAGGACCCATGGATGTGACCTGGCTCTGAGGACAGGAAGCCCCATGCTGAGAAGCCCGTGGGACTTCAACATCTTCAGGCCAGGCCCTGGCTCACCCTCTCTGGCCGAGTGTCATTCTGTTCCAGGCTAAATGAAATCACGGTATCCAGCAGTCGCCGACCTGTCTCCACTAAGTAGAGGTTAATGGTGTAGGTCTGGTTGAAGCAAGCCAGCGACTCCTAGGAGTTCAAACAGCACACATCAATGAGAGGAACCGCCAACGCTAAGTCCCCCTAAGGATGTCCAATACTGGGGGCAAACACCCCAGAGAAGGCACCGGGTCAGTAGGGGAAATACATGCAAAGGAAAACAAAGTCGCAGAGAAAGCCAAATATTGAGGCAGAAACGAGGCACCTGATGAACTAACGATGCTACAACTACTGCACTTGTTTTAGGAGGCCAGGAAGCGGAGAGCAGCAAGGGCATCCCCAGGGGAGACTGCGCAAGGACAGGAAGCAGGGAAGCTCACACAAAGCCACAGCTACAACTCCTGCCTTCAGCCACACAGTAACTGCACAGGGGACACTCAGCTCTAACCAACTGGACCCCAAGAGAATTGGGGAAAAGGATGCAGCTGGCAATGGATTCTAGGGATTCTACCTCCTCACCTCACCATGAAAAAGGGTCCAGAGCAACATCACTGAATTCACAGTAGTCAGAACCCCAGGGAGCTCAGGGAGACCTGCCAGCCTCAGCTGCTCCCCAACCTCCCCAGGTGGCCTCCTGTGTCCCCAGGTCTGGCATGCTGCCAGAGGCCACATCCTACCTGGGCACCAGACTTCTCCGAGAAGCTCCCCGCAGACCCATCTTCAGAACTGCTGGATTTCTGCTGGAGGAAAGAGAAGGACAGAAGAAATTTCAGATACAGGTCCCCCCAGTCACAAAACAAAGCTTTTATTTCTGTCTTCTTAGAGAAGGCAAATCTCACTTCCCATCCTGCCCACAAAGCCCAGGCGGTTTCTAACTCCCAGGTAAAAGTAAAGATGTCCTGTTAAGGTCTCCTTCCTGGGGAGAGAGGAGGTGCACAGAAAGCTCTAGAGATGAGAATTCATTTTTCAGCAGCCTCCTATAAGCAACCTGACCAGGAGAATGCACCCAGATAATTGGCTCAGGGCTCCCACAGAGGAGTCAGGACCCCACACCCAGCGATTATTCTCAGTACTCACCACTTCATTTCGACAGGTCATGACAGCAGCCACCGTTTTCTCCCCAGTGGTGGCAAAGCTCACCAGCGCAGTCTGTGGGGAAAGCAAGGGTCAGTTCCCAAACAGGACCTAGACCAGCTGGCAGCCTTCTGGAGGGTCACCTGTCCCTTGGTCTTGGAGTTCAAAGTGTTCCCAGCTTTGGAAATGATGGCCAGGGCATCTGCAAGCACAGCAGGCCCCAGTTGCCTCTAACAATACCCTACTGCCAACCCAGGCACACGGAGGCTCTAACTGTGGACTCCAAGGAAGGTGGCAGGTTTACTCTGAAGACCCTCTGTCACACTCAGAGGAAAAAGTGTTCCATTCCTACTGTAGGGCTATCCTCTCCAGCCACCGAGGGGATGGTTCACCAATCCCAGTCCAAAAGCCAGGTTGGGCGGCACTGTTTCCTAGCACCAAGGGCCTGGTCAGACACTCCTGAGACCCAGCAACCACACTGCAAGCAGTTACCTGGGGGAAGGTTTTGAGCAGGCTCAGAGCCCCATGGTGGTAGTGCAGCAGGGCATAGTGGTTTGGGGACAACTGCAGGAAGAACTGGGCCCGAGAAGGATCCACTGGGGTGGGCTGTGTTGGCAGCACCCGGGGTTGGAATCCACTTCCAAATTCCAAGTCGAGAGACTAAGGGAGAAAAGAAC
This sequence comes from Glaucomys volans, assembly GCA_020662805.1. Lineage (NCBI taxonomy): Eukaryota > Metazoa > Chordata > Mammalia > Rodentia > Sciuridae > Glaucomys > Glaucomys volans. The sequence goes on along the minus strand of JAJEJO010000599.1, from coordinate 444,021 downwards.
ACGGAGGATGGGGGCAAGAGCCGACTGACCCACCAGGCTGGCATCCTTTGCCCTACTTGCTCAGGGATGTAACTAAACCAGGCAAGTGGCTCCAGAAGCTCCCATTCAGCTTCCTCAAAGGGGAAAGTGGCCCATTTCCCGACACCAGCTCTGCCAGAGGCCCGAACTCCTCCCCAAGCTACCACAACCCAAGAGGGAAGCAGCAATACCACCAGAAGGAAAGCCCCCAGGGAACTGTGTGCCCCGTCCAGGCCCTGCAGGCAAAGTCGAGGGCCAGGGAAAGCAGCTGCAGCCTGTCACCTGCAAGGGGATCTGCCGCAGTTCCCACTCCGTCTCCAGGGCCAAAGTGTGGAGGGAACGTGAGCCTGGGTCAGGGCACACCAGCACAGCCTCATCCACCAGGCCACAGGCTCCCGTGAGACGCTGCAGCCATGGAGTCGAAACCCTGACCTGCAGAGAGACATCCCAACAGGAGGCTCACGAGGGCTCTTCACTTCCCTCTCAACTCATCAGCAGCATCGCCGCCAGAATTCTGTGGAGGGTCCTAAGCTCAAAGGCTTAGGTTGCCGTTGGTTCCACAAGGGTTTTCTTGCCCCACCCCACCTCCAACCAGCCTCCAAAGAGCCTCCAAAAACAGAAAAGAAAAAAAAAAGTCAGGATTTTCTTTCTGGTCACTTGAAAAATATAGCAGATAACAAGAAAAGCCTGACACTTCATTCAGGTGTTTCTCTACTGTTTGTCACATGGGGTTCCTCTTGCTATTTTATGGCATTATCTTAGAAGACACTCACAGGTAATGACTAGATCTGTGTCATTTCTCAGCCACCCCAGAAGAGCACCACAAGCAAACACAAGTATTTTAAATCCATGCAGATGAAGACAGGACAGTGGCAACTGACCAGGACCAGGGACTAAATGACTTTTGCATCTGCCCAGCCAACTTCCCTGGTCCCCAGTGCAAAGAAGGGCCCTCTTGAGCTCCGTCCCCATTCACAGGGCTTCTCAATCGAGACGCCCTTCCATACCTGCTGAACAATCTCTCCATCCTCCACATTGAACTTGACAATGTTCACATGGCTGAAGGGAGCGATGCCGAGGGCCCACACCACCCCAGAGCCATAGGAATACACCATCTGGTAGTGGATGCTGTCACTAAGAGGCAAGAGAGTGGGGCAATAGTTTTATCCCTCAGACAGGATCATCCTTAGAGGTCTTCCAAAGCTAGGGTGTCCGTCCTCAGATGTCACAAACTACAAATCCCCAAGTAGGTTTTGTTTAGCTCGCACAGTTTAGAGTCTTGCTTCTGGGTTGTGTTGCTTCTGCAGTGCTAGGAATGGGTCCAAACGCAGGACCCCGTGCCGACTAGGAAAGCACTCTACCACAAGACCACAAGTCTTTTTTTTTTTTTTAATTTGGCTGCTTTTAGGGGTTTGTTTAGCAGTACTGGGACATCCCACTGACCCACAATCCCAGCCCTTTTTATTTTCAATTTTGGGACAGGGTCTCAGTAAGTTGTCCAGGCTGGCCTTGAACTTTCAATCCTCTTGCCTTAGCCTTCAAAGTACAGGATTATGGCTGTGTGACACCACATCCAGCTACCTTGCTATTGTTTTTAATTACTTGTGAACATTCATAACTCAGATTATACATAAAATCATATTTCGAGCTTTTCTTAGGTCAGAGATATGGCAACACTGGACCTAAGTACCTACCACCAATCAGCTGAGCAAGGCTGACCCCTGGAGGTAGGCCGGGTGCACTGCAGTTCCCAGCAGTCCTCATGGGGCCAATGCTACTGGTGGATATACACACTTGGCCCCACAGGAACATGACTTTTGATTCTATCCCTAAACTTTGAAAACTGCCACACAAGGTCTAAACAGACCCTTTCCTTCTCCTCCCTCTTGTTCCTTCTCAGCTACAAGTTTCCACCACCAGACCCCTGGAAACAACTCTTCTGGATTATTCTAACTCTAAGAATGAAAGGCTCAGTCTAACTGAGACGAGCAGTTGAAAGCCCCAAGAAGCCGGGTGCAGTGGCGCACGCCTGTAATCCCAGCACTTGGGAGGCTGAGGCAGGAGGATCGTGAGTTCAAAGCCAGCCTCAGCAACTTAGCGAGGCCCTAAGCAACTCAGTGAGACCCTGTCTCTAAATAAAATACAAATAGGGCTGGGAATGTGGCTCAGTGGCCGAGTGTCCCTGAGTTCAATCCCCGGTTCAAAAAAAAAAAGCCCCAAGTGCCATGCCCAGGAGCAAGCGGTACTAAGCCGTGGCTCCCTTGCTTGGTGCTCTGGTGCCCCAGCTGGGAGTTCTCTCCTCCCTGCAAAGATACTCCAGGCATAGGCACAGTTTCTGCGTTCAGCCCCACATCCACGGAGCACAACCCACCACACGTGACACCAACGTGCAGGGGGCCTGGCAAATGCTGGAGGCCCCTTAAGGAGAAGGAAGGCTTATCAGGGAGTGGAACAAGGTAGCCATTGCCTGAGAGGTGACAGCCTTACCTTTCTGGGAGATGTTCTACCCACTTCAAGTGCCCACTGGAGAGGTGACGGAGGGTAAGCGTCGTCTTCTTCAGGACTGCAACATACCTCACTGAGTCCTGCAGGCCCACCAGCCCAAGCGCCTGGAAACTGAGCACAGGTACAGGGTGAGCCTCAGGCCAGTGCAGACAGTCTCACCACTGCCACTGTGGCTTGGTAGGTAAGAAAACAGGCTTTGAGCTCAAACATACCTGGATTCTAATCCTGGCTCTGCCTGCTGTTAGCTGCCTTGAGAGTCATTGCAACCACACAGCCACTGCTTCCCTGAACCCCCCGAATTTCCTAAGGGCTGTTCCCTTCTTCCCCTGGAATGTCATAGCAACCAGGCCAACCCTCTACCATGCACCCACGAGACAGTGCTGCCATTATTGGGCCACGTGTCTGTCTCCCCAACTATGAACTTAATGACAGAAGCTGTCTCACATTCACATTTGCGCCCATTGCCTGGGGCCACCAAGAATTTACTATGTGAATTAACATCCTAAGATGTGTAAGCTATGTAAATGACTCTATAACTAAACCTTAGCAAGGATGGAATAGTGGCTCAAGCTGTTTTGTTTTTTTTTTTTTTTGGTACTGGGGATTGAACCCAGGGGCACTCGACCACTGAGCCACATCCCCAGCCCTATTTTGTATTTTATTTAGAGACAGGGTCTCACTGAGTTGCCTACGGCCTCGCTAAGTTGCTGAGGCTGGCTTTGAACTCACGATCCTCCTGCCTCAGCATCCCAAGTGCTGGGATTACAGGCGTGCGCCACTGCGCCCGGCTCGAGCTGTTTTTTAAACATAAAACTAAAACGCCAAGTTTTATTATGTTCTCAAACTTAGAACGTGGCAAAGTTCATGCACCATGACTAGGAAAAGCATTCAAGTACAAGAATGAGAACTGTGCCTTGCGCAGAGCTCTGCATCTAATAGGTGCTCAGTAAATGCTGGCTGAGTAATCATGTGCCACATAGAACACCAAGAACAGATGCTTGACAGCCGGACACAGTGGCACACACCTGTAATCCCAGCAGCTCAAGAGGCTGAGGCAGGAGGATCTCGAGTTCAAAGCCAGCCTCAGCAACTTAGAGAGACCCTGTCTCAAAATAAAAAATAAAAAAGGCTGGGGATATGGCTCAGTGATAAAGTGCACTTTGGTCCCTGGGCTTAATCTCTAGTACAAAAAAATAAAATAAAATGAAGATATTTGATGATCTTTACCTCTATAGTTGTCCTTGAGGAAAACACCAAAAGGCCTGGAGTTGCTACCCATGCAGATATGTGCTCCACAGAGCCTTGCACTCAGCCAAAATGAAATACGGCTTCTTCCCTTACCTGCCACTGTCCAAGGTTATCTCCCAGTTCAGGCCCCCGATATTAGTCTCCCAGGAACGCATGATGCGGCCTCCATTGGACACAGTGATTGCATCTGGAAAAGACAAGACCAAGATGAAATTATTTCCCAAACTAGATCTGTCGCCTAGGGTCCACACAAACAGGTGTTAACAGGAGCACACTTCTCCTTTCCCTATCAGACCCTGGGCAAGAAAGGAACCGAGGAATGGGAGGGGTGCCCCCGCGGGAACCCGCAGCCTCTGCTTACCCTGTCCGTGCAGCAGCATGGCATCCACAGCCCCCTCTGCCGTGCCCTTGTCAACGTGGCGCCACACTGAGAGACACAAGCGTCAGGCATTACTACGAACATTATCGTGACCCAAAAAGAGGACTGAAGAGGTCTTTGTTTGCATACAAGTATCCAATTTTATTGAGAAGGAAGGAAAAAATACAGCTAACTAACCATGACCCAGTCCCACTCCCTGGGTGGGAGGGGGTGAGAGGAAGCACCAATACCCCATCTGCACATCCAGTCCCCACTGCCACCCCATCAAACACATGAACAAGCTGGGTGTGCTGATGAACACCTGTAATCCCAGCTACTCAAGAGGCTGAAGCAGGAGGATTGCAAGAGGGAGGTCAGCTGGGCAACCTGGCAAGATCCAGTCTCAAATTAATTTTATTAAAAAGGGCTGCCAATGTAGCTCAGTTTACAGTCCTTGCCCTAGCACATATAAAGCCTAGGTGCCACAAAGAGATAACTATATATATATATACATATATGTCAAAGTACATGTTGATAAGTCAACAATGATAAGATTAACAGAAACATCACAAGAAAACAGTTATTATAAATTCCACTTTCATGATTTCAGTACCTAAAAACAATCCACCCAGACTGAGACAGACACTATTATCCCATGCACATGTATGATTACATGAATGGTGTGAATCCACATCATGCACAACCACAGAAATGAAAAGTTGTACCCCATTTGTGTACAATGAACCAAAATGCAGTCTGTAAAAATAAAAATTAAATAAATAAATAAATAAATCCACACAAACAATAAGTGACCAAAAAAAAAAACCAATCCACCCAGCAGATGTAATTTGAAGGTAGAAGTTACTGTAAAATAGTGTACTGTGTTTTTGGCAGCAGTGTCTTATTTAAGGATGCTCAAGACTGAGAGAATAAACTGCAGAAGACCAGAGGTAGGACTCTATTAAATATTCAAAGATGAGAAGTCTGAAAAAAACTATCAGAATCCACCATCCACCTATTGGCCATGATGTCCCTGATCTGGGGACTCTCCAAGCAGGCATGGAGCCACAGGTCACTTAGAGTCATGGCTGTCAGCCTTCCCACCCTGAGCCAGTCACTCTGCACGCTCACTCACAGATCTCCCCGGTTCGAGAATTTAACGCTGCAATCACATTCTTCTCTGTGGCCACAACCAACTTCTTGGATCCAGGGGAAAATTCCAAGGAGGCAAACTTGAGCTTCCCAACATACTGCTGTCTCCTGAGAAAAAGAGGACAGGGGAACATGAGGGGCAAAGTCGTCGCTGCACAAAATGCTTCATGGAAAGGCAGCTCACTGGGTCATCATCGTCACACCTACCTTAGGACAGGCAAGAGGTGGGTGTTAATGAAGAGATCTGACTAAAGGCAAGATTCCATGCAATGGAGTCAGAAGCAAAGGGAACAAGGGTATGTACCTCTGAACAGATGAGAAATACTAAGTCTTCCAGCCAAATTTAAGTACATATTTGCTCAAGGTGATACTCTAAACAGTCCCTGTCCCAAATCTCACTAGAACAAAGCTAAAGTCTTTTCTGTATGCACTACTTGTGAAACTAGTCACTCACTTAGAAATGGAAGAACCCAGGTCCTGCCTTCAATAAGCACACAATCCAACCCTTTTCACTAGCTATGGAGAAAAAAGCACGCAAAATTTCCAACCCAGCTCCACAAACTGGGTGAGATCTTTGTCCTCTATCACCCTTTGTAGCCCACACACTCAGAATCCATCTGATCAGCACTCAGACTCTGGTTGGGCTGCATCCACCACTCAACACTCTTACCTGCACAAAAAGGGAACCTAAGCAGCTTCACAAGGTAGATTGCCAAGTACAGGAGTGCTTGCCCCTTGCTATCAATAAAGGTCTGCCATCCCTGGCACAGTAAGTAGACGTGACATTTAAACTATCATGATGTTGTTTGGTCTAGGTTTTGTTTTGGTTTTTGTTATATGGGGTTTTTTTGGGGGGGAGGGGGCAGTACCAGGGATTGAACTCAGGGGCACTCAATCACTGAACCACATCCCCAGGCCTTTTTTGTATTTTATTTAGAGACAGAGTCTCACTGATTTGCTTAGCACCTAGCTTTAGCTGAGGCTGGCTTTGAACTCGCAATCCTCCTGCCTCAGCCTCCCGAGTTGCTGGGATTACAGGAGTGCCTACCACCACATCCAGCCTATTTTTTGTGGGTCTGGAGACTAAATCCACAGACACTCTCAGCTATATCCCCATCCTTTTTCATTTTTATTTTGATACAGGGTCTGTTACATAGGCTGGCCTTGAACTTGTAATCCTCCACCTCAGCCTCCCAAGTACGCAGTCCAATTTTTTGTTTTGTTTTGTTTTTTAAAGAAACTAAACTAGTAGCAGAGAGATGGGTTTTTATTTGGCAGTTTCTACCTGTATTTGCACATACTTTATTCTCACTGTACACACTGAAAAACCCTACAAAGCATGTAAGACAAATATTATTACCCCCATTTTATAGGTGAGAAACCCAAAGTCCAGAGAGGTTAGTTAATTAGTTAGAACTAGAACTCAAAATACATGAATAACTCTTTGACAATAAATCACATTATTATCTAAGACTTTGACAATAAATTACATTGTCTCTTTTTTTTTTGGTACTGGGGATTGAACTCAGGGGCACTCCACCACTGAGCCACATCCCCAGCCCTATTTTGTATTTTATTTAGAGACAGGGTCTCACTGTGCCTTAGGGCCTCGCTAAATTGCTGAGGCTGGCTTTGAACTCACGATCCTCCTGCCTCAGCCTCCCAAATGCTGGGATTACAGGCATGCGCCACCACGCCCAGCTCACATTGTCTCTTAAAATATTGTTGTTTTGCCCAGTGTAGTGGCACACACCTATGGTTCCAGCTACTTAGGAGGCTAAGGCAGGAGGATCACTTGAGGCCAGGAGTTTGAGACCAGCCTAAGAACACAATCTGTAAATGGAGGAAGCGGGTGGCTTAGTGGTAGAGTGCTTGCCTGGTGTGTGTGAAGACCTGGGTTGATCCCCAGCACTGCAAAAACGATGGGGGAAGGGGTACTGGGGGTGCAACTCAGTGCGTGTGCAAGGCTCTTTTTCAAGTCCCAGCACTGGAAAAGTGGGTAGAGAGGAGGGCGAGCGGTGGGGGGGCGGGGGGGCACCACTCATATGGAAAATACAATACCAATATTATGGACTGTACATATGAATCCATCTGAGACAAAAACAGTTCACAGAGGAGGAGATATCCAAGTTGGGCCCTGATGAAGTGTAAACAGTAATAATGGGTAACATTTATTGATTGCACTTGATAAGTCAGACTTTGTGCTAAGTACTCTGAGGAGATTATCTCTCATTCATTTTCTCAACTTCTGTAGGAAGTAATGCACAATTAGTAAGCTCATTTTACAGATAAGTAAACCGAGGCACAGACAGGTTCAGTCACTTTCCCAAGATTACAAATTCTAAGGTGGCTAAGTGGACATTCAAATAGAAGCAAACCATCTGCAGGGCGGTAAGGAAGGGATGAATAAATTCATGGCACTTCCTGAGTGATGAGGCTTGGGCGGCCATACTGAGACCAGGGCTCCCCTGGGATGAAAAAAGGAGGAAAGAGGCCTCAGTTTAAGACTTATACGACATAAGGCCCTGTTTCCACGCCTAAGAGACAAGAGCCAGGTAGAGAAAGAAAGAAAGTCCACTGAGGCCTGGTGTCCTCTGACACCCGGCAGCCCAGCAACCTGACAGTCATAGAAATGGGACCTGAAGGGGGAGGAGGGAATCAGTGACCTCTGACCGGAACCCCAAAGCCTGTCTGGACGGTGGCGGCGCCCACACCGTGGGCATGCAACCTGTACAGTCACACAAGGACCAGTTTAGAAGAGGCACCGACACTTGGCTTAATAGTCCTCGGTCTATGTCTAAAAATTCTTGATTTTTGATTAAGAAACCCCATATTTTCATTTTGCACGGGGGACCGAAAGTCATGTAGCCGATCCTGCTTCATTGGTAACCTCCCTCGTTTCAGCAGGTAGGAGACAGGTGCTGGGAAAACAGCTACCTACTTCCCGAAAAGGCCGAAAGCGTACGCACCAGTCAAACTTGCCCACTTGGTCTTCGTACACTGCGGCCGCAGGGATAAGCAGCGCAGCCCAGAGCCAGCACCGGGAAGCCAGCGCCGCCGCCATGATGGGAGCCCAGGCGCCGCCTGCGGCCGGCATGCACCGCGCCGCAGGCCCCGCCCCCGCGGACCATAGAGTTGGGGCCTCACGCGGGGCCCTGGTGTGCGCTCGCGACTTGCAGGCCGCCGGGACTTCCGGGAAGTCGCTCTGCCCGCGCAGGAGGAAGAGAGTCGCAGAGCGGATTGGCTCAGGCACAGGCGAGGGCAGCCCCCGAGGGCCGTCCCAGAGGCCCCCGCGCCGCCGGGGTCCTATCGGGCCACACCGCCGTCTGCCGCACGTGGCTGCAGCGAGATGCCGAAATCCAAGCGCGACAAGAAAGGTGGGCGAAGGGGGCGTCAGGATCCGGTGGGGAGCTCGGAGGGCTGGCTGCCCGGCTTCTGGCGGGGGCTTTGGCGGATGGGGACACGGAGTGGGACGCAGGAGCCTCCGCAAGCGGGGGATGCGGGGCGGCGGAGTCACCGGAGGGAGCTGGAGCCTGGACGGGTCCAGGGATCGGAGGCTTTTACACGGCCTCGAGTGCTCTGGCAGCTCTCCCGCGCCCAGAGGCAGATCCCAAACACCTAGGCTGTGCCCGATGTCGCTCTGGCCCACATTCCCCCCACCCCAGCCCCTTCCCATTTTCCTTCTTCCTCTGGACTCCTGCCACCCAGGTTTCCTTTCCTTTCTATCGGCACAGGCTTGTTCCCGCGACGGGCGCTTTGCAGCTCCTTCTGCTTGGCATGCTTGTGCTCTGGTCTTCGTACGGCCGGTTCCTTCTTGGTTGTCAGTTTACAGGGCACCTCCTAAGAGACCCTTCCTGACGACCTTTACTATGCTGTCATGCGCCTCACCCCGCATCTCTAGCACTCTCTCAAGATAGGGGCCTGGCACCTTGTAGGGGTTGGAAGATAGACCGTTAGAAGGAGCAGCCTAGTCGGGAAGTAAGTGTATCCTCCCAAATTGAGTGAGTGTAGTTTATCAGGGGGTGATGAGTTCCATGGAGTGAAAGTGGGGTAAAGAGAAGGCATAGGTGACAGTATTTTGTATAACACCCTCGGATAAATGATGAGGTGACAAATGAGCAGAAACCTGAGGAAAGAAAGCAAGCAACCTGTGGAGTTATCTGAGAGAAGTTTATTCCAAGTGAAGAGAGCAGGAAGTGTAAAGTGGCTTAAAGTGGGAGTGCAGTTGACATGTTCCGGGACAGGAGGCCAGTGTGGCTGGAGCAGAGTGGGCAAAGCAGAATTGGGGAAGGGCCTCATAGGCCTTTGCAAGGTCACACCCAGGTGAAATGGGTGGACGTCCTGGAGCTTGAGGGGAAGAATAGGTTTAAAGGATCGCTTTAGTTGCCTTCTTGAGAATAGCATGGGGAAGATGGGGTCAGAGGGCAAGGATGAAAGCAGCACAACCAGCAGTAATCCAGAAAGGAATGCTGCGTTGAACAAAGTCGCAGCAGTGCATGTGGTGGGACAAGGCCAGTTGTAATTTTTTGCCCTCCTTTGCTGCACTTGCCGCTGACTGGTATTCAGTACCTTTGATGTGTGCACCTTGTAAGGAGGACTGTGAGTACCAGGCAGGATGAATACAGGGACCAGCTGCTTGTTGGAAGCACCCAGGGCTTTGCAGATGGTGCTCTGGTGTTTATGGAATATTTGATTCTGTGGGGGGAGTCCTGGTCAGATCTGGCAAAAGCCAAATTCTGGGCAGGGAGCAAATTGAGCCCCAGTTGTTTTTACGGTAGAGATACTTGGCCCGTCCCCAAGAGGCATTGCTGCATATGTGGGCCAAATCGGAAAACTAAACTAAAACTCCCATGTGATGGGAGAGATGCAGTCCCAGATTCAGCATTCCGTCCACTGCGTAGGCCTCTGCACCATGGCCGAGAGCGAAAGGGGCCCACCTCAGCCAGCAGGTTCAGGCTGCCACTGAGACCACTGGATCCAACAGCCAGAGACAAGCCCCGCCTCCCACCGCTGAGGAGAGTGCAGAGAAATCACCAGGCCCAGGACCACTAGAGAGTAGTCACTCCTTGGAGCCTGGGAATGCCCTGGCATGCAGGGAAAAATGTCTCCAAGACCTCCAGACTGATCTCACCATTTCTTTTTCTTCTTTGTATTAGTTTCCTTAACCAAAACCACCAAGAAAGGCTTGGAACTGAAACAGAACCTGATAGAAGAGGTAAGAGTTTGTTCCTTTTTCTTATTTTGTGCTTGTGCTTGGTTTATCAAGGTAGGGATAAGACTGTCTGCTAGGGGAGCTTACGGGGGGGGGGGGTTGTTTTTGTTTTTTGTTTGCTTTTTTTTTTTTTAAGGAAAAAAGACTGCTGATTGAGCCCTTTTCTAAGTGTCTCATTTATTTTTCCATGCCGCCATCCTAGTGTTCCTGTAACATAGACACTAAATTATGTTCCTGCCGTTATGTTATACATTGTCGGGGTAACGAAGCTTAGCCAGGTTTGTTTGCCTGCCCAAAGTCAAAAGACTAGCTAGTTGGCAGGTGCAGATGCCTGCACCCACCCATCTGCACTACTTCTGACCCTCCAGCCCTGAGCTGCAGGTGGTTGAGAGCAGTCAGGCTCCTCTGGACAGAGATTTCATTCTTTTTTTTTTTTGAACCAGGAATTGAAGTCAGGGACACTCGGCCACATCCCCAGTCCTGTTTTGTATTTTATTTAGAGACAGGGTCTCCCTGAGTTGCTTAGGGCCTCACTAAGTTGCTGAGGCTGGCTTTGAACTCGCGATCCTCCTGACTCAGCCTCCCAAGTCGCTTGGATTACAGGCGTGCGCCACCGCGCCCAGTGAGATTTCATTCCTTTAAAGTGGATTTCTATGCCAGGCATGGTGGCACCCACCTGTAATCCCAGCAGCTCTGGAGGCTGAGGCAGGAGGATGGTGAGTTCAAAGCCAGCCTCAGCAACTTAGCAAGGTGCTAAGCAACTCAATAAGACCCTGTCTCTAAATAAAATATAAAAAAGGGCTGATGGTGTGGCTCAGTGGTTAAGTGCCCCCGAGTTCAATCCCCAGTACCAAAAAATAATAAGGGCTGGGAGTATGGCTCAGTGGTTAAGCCCCCCTGGGTTCAATACCTGGTACCAGAAAAAAAAAGACTAGAGCAGATTCTCTCCCATCTGAGGCCACAGTTGCCCTGCCCTTGCTGCCCCCTAAACTCCAGAGCTTCATGAATTGTCCCACAGCTTCGGAAATGTGTGGACACGTACAAGTACCTCTTCATTTTCTCTGTGGCCAACATGAGGAACAGCAAGCTGAAGGACATCAGGAATGCCTGGAAGCACAGCCGGTGAGTGGGCAGAGGGAAGAGGACTCCTCGGAGTGGGGAAGGTGCTGGGCTCCTGGAGAACAAGCTGTAAGAGCCGTGTGGCAAGTTGTCACCCTTGGGTGGGTGCTGTGCCAGCTCTGTGGAGACTGCTACGTGTGCCTCTGTGCACACCCAGAAGGGGACGGATTGTCACGTGGTGCTCAGGGTGGGCCCATGGGAGGATATTGTCACTGTTGATTCCTAAGATGAGGAAAGGGACCCTGGGCTGGCAACAGTATGGTGGGCTGTGGGGAAGCAGGGGCCTCTAGCCAGGCCTCCTGTCATCCTTGGGCCTGGGCGCCTGGGGATTGGAGCTACCCTGGATGTAGCTGAGGGCCAGGGCCCCTCCTTCACAGCCCCTGCTTTTTCTTGGTAGGATGTTCTTTGGCAAAAACAAGGTGATGATGGTGGCCTTGGGTCGAAGCCCCTCTGATGAGTACAAAGACAACCTGCACCAGGTAAGTCACTGACCCTCACAGGGAGGGGCTGAGGCTCAGCTGCCGTCTCTCCAGTTGCTCCACATGCCACCCCCAGCCATGTGGCCAGCCTATTGGCACAGAGAGCCCAGCCTGTCTTAAAGCTCTGCGTTCACCTTGAGGCCTCAGGAGAGGTGTGTGTGTATGCATTCCTTCTTGCTCCAACAAGAAGAAATATCTTCAAACGTTGCCAGATGTCCCCTGTTGGGCAAGACCGACCCCCATAGATAATCAGGGCTCACTCCTGGTTTGCAGGTCAGCAAGAAGTTGAGGGGTGAAGTTGGTCTCCTTTTTACCAACCGCACAAAGGAGGAGGTGAATGAGTAAGTGCTGGTGAGGAACAGAGGGAGGGAAGGCAGGAGGGTCCCAGAGCATCTTGGACCTGCCTTCTGGAAGCCTCTATCTGAGACCAGAGGCATCTGTGTTCTCTCCAGCATGGTGGCCCCCCCAGCACTTCTCTTTTCCCCAAGGTGGTTCACAAAATACACAGAAATGGACTTTGCCCGAGCAGGCAACAAGGCCACGTTCACCGTGAACCTGGATCCAGGGCCCCTGGAGCAGTTCCCCCACTCCATGGAGCCACAGCTGAGGCAGCTGGGCCTGCCCACTGCCCTCAAGAGAGGTACGGAGAGTCCCCAGAGCTGCGAGGTCATGCCCAGAACTCAGGAGCATGCGCGCAGTCCCTCCCCTTCCTGGCTGGGCAAGGCGTTTCTATGCAAGCCTCCATTTTCTCATGTGAAAGTGGGTTGGCTGCCCATCTCACAGTTGGGGTGAGAGTGGACAGTGAATGAAAACCAGAGTACAGCGCTCAGGGACTGTCCCACTGGGTATTGAGCTGTGGAGACAATGGACTGTCACCACATGCGTCCCAGCTCCTGCTGCAGTGGCAGCAGGTGTCGTGCAGGCCTCTGCTCAGGAGTAACCCGGCCACCCTCCTCAGGTGTGGTCACCCTGCTGTCCGACTACGAGGTGTGCAAGGAGGGTGACGTGCTGACCCCGGAGCAGGCCCGTGTCCTGGTGAGTCTGAGGCTCAAGGGCTCTGGCAGGAGGGCTGCCACCTCGCCTGCTGGAAGTGTCCCCTGTGCCTGTGGTCACTCCTTTTTTCCTCCCTCTGCAGAAGCTTTTTGGGTATGAGATGGCTGAATTCAAGGTGACCATCAAATACATGTGGGACGCAGGGTCAGGAAGGTTCCAGCAGATGGGAGATGACTTACCAGAGAGTGCACCTGAGTCCTCAGAAGAATCAGAGGACAGCGAAGACGATTGACTCAGGGACTCTGCTGAAGGCCTTCTAGCACATTCTGGGTCTCCATCAGATCACGCAGAATTGTTCCTGCCCCTCTGGAGAGAGCAGTTATTTATTTTGCTGTTGATGAAGACAATTGTGGGGGATGGGAGCTGACTGTCCCATGAAGAATAAAACTTGGTTTGTGGGTGTCACCCTGGCGACAGCAAGAGGCTTTTCTTAGGAAAGGCCTTGGGGTGTGCCTCTGTTTGGATCCCCAGGACTCCTCTGACCTAGTCGGCCAGCACAGCTTTGGCTCCTGTGGGGCCGCAGTGGCAGTGCAGCTTAGCAGTTCTGCGATAGCCAAGAGCAGCCCCAGAGCTGGGCTTTCTCCTTCTTTCTGGCCTGTGCTGTCCTTTGCTTGGAATGGAGATTTGCTGAAGAAAGTTAGGTACTCTGGTGGCCCTTCCCTGCCCTGCGTATACATCCCCAAACCGGGGCCTACTGATGGCTGCCAGGAAGCCAGAGGAGACCTTAGGGTGCGAGTAGAGCCTCTGTGGCGGTGGAGTGAGCGCCTGGCGTCTCACGGCATCCTGAGGTCTTTCCTTGGTGGGTACGGGGTAGGTCTTTGTCCAGATGGTTTCATATACGGGTATTTAGTGAAAGCATTAAATGAGAGAGCGTCTGCTTCACGCAGTATCTGTTCTTTGATTTATGTCTACTCCTCGAGGCTGCTAACTCCCTAGGGTCTTCCTCTGCCTTTAGCTGGCCATAAAGGTGTTCCCTGGGGCCTGTGTGTAGGCCAGTGGTAAAGTGCTTGCCTAGCATGCTTGAGGCCTTGGAGCCAATTCCCAGCATCACAAAGAAAAACTTCTCTGACCTGCCCGTTGGCATAGTAGGTCTTAAGACCCTCATTCCAGAGGGATCCTGCCCCATACCCTCAAGGGAGGAAAGCTACACGGAGGACCAAGAAAAAGCTGAGCAGACCAGCTACACTGGGGACCCCCACCCAGTCTGTTAGTCACCTCTGCAAGGCAGCTTCCATAAAACCCACAGGGGGCTCAGTGCATGTACCCCTTAACCCAGCCCCGCAGGAGGCTGAGGCAGGAGGACAGGTGGATTTGAAACCATCCTGGGCAACTTAGACCCTATTTCAAAATTGTTTGCAAATGGCTGGGGACGTAGTTCAGTGTGCCTGGCATAGGGTCAGTTCCCAGTACCACCAAAAGGAGTCAGGTACAGTGTCACACACCTGTACTCTCAGCTCACAAAGGCTGAGGCAGGATTGCAAGGTTGAGGCCAGCCTGGGCAATTTCGCAAGACTTTCTCAAGATAGAAACAAGGGCTGGCAAGGTAGCTCAGTGGTAGACTACCCCGGGTTCAATCCCGAGTACTTTAAACATTCAGAGAGCAGAGGACAGCACACCCAGAGAGGGCTGGAAACCCCCCTCACCACCCAACGTCCCTCCCCATGCGCGTGTTTCCTTTGTAATATCCTTGTAATAAAACTGTAAACAGTGAGTTCTGGGAGTTGCTTAAGCAAATGAGCTGAAGTGGAACTCTGGTTTGTAGCCAGTGGGTCAGAAGCAGAGGTAAAGCATGTGGAGTTTGTAATGTCATCTAAAGCATTGGGGGGCAGTCTTGGGGACTGAACCCCCAACCCATGGGATCTGATGCTCTCCCCAAGGTGGTTTGACAACCAGACTGGATTAGAGGACACCCCAGGGGTGTCCACTGCTGCCAAACCGACTTCACTGGCTGGTGGGAGGAGGCGTGAGTGGAGGAAGGACTGGCGATTTTTGTAGCTTCGTGCATGGCCCTCTATCATCCGGCATAGAAGAGTGAGGTCACCTCCAGCCCCACTGTTGAGAGGGCAGGCTAGATCAGGAGGTGAGGGCTGGGGCGTATGCCCTTCACCAACCCGTAATCTCACGCTGACAAGCCTCCAGGAGAACAGCAGGAAGCAGCCTCTGACAGCGGAGGAAACGTTCACCAGGTTCACCTCAAGTGTCAGCTTTATTCAGCAGGAGCTGCTGGGGCAGAGCTCAGGTGGCCCTCACGTTGGGAAGGCACCTGGGAGTCCTGCAGGAAAGCAGAGAGGTGATTGCACACTGTGATGAGGAGGGAAAGGGCTGAAATGACCGAAGGCCAAAACTGGCCAGGTAGCAGACCCAGAGGACGGGCAGTGCTCTCGGCCCCAGATCACGTTCAGGCCTAGCGGAAGTAGTTGGGACACTCGTGAGCAACCAGGTGCCAGGCTTGATCAAAGGCGTCCACGACTGCTGGCTCCAGGGGCCCCTCCTCAGTCGCGGCCAGGTTCTGCTCCAGCTGCTCCAGGCTGGACATGCCCAGGATGACCGCGTCCCCATGGGCGCCCTGTGAGGGGAGAAGACCAGACTCCAACATGCTTCTACTGTCCAGTGACTCCAGTCGCATTTCCCTGCCCCACCCCTGCCAAGATTTGGGACCTGTTATTTATTTAAGTCTTGTATTGTTCCAGCAAGAATTTCTATTGTCTCCAAGTAGCCATGGCCATTCGGCTCCGGGAGCCGTGCCTCCATACTGTCGGCCAGCAGGTGAACCTGGGCTGGCTGACCTTCAGATTTCCAGCTGCCTTTACTTTGAGGGTGGTTGTGGGAATTACAGATTCATGAAGTACTTGGCGCCAGGTCTGGTACTTAACGGATGCTTGCTGAAGGGGAGCCAGTACCATAGAACGCCCACACGGAGGAACAAGTCAGGAGGACGGGGCAGCAGGGAGAGAGGAAGCCCCGCTCCCCCGCACAGGTGTAGAGTTGGGTTCTGTCTCCGGGATGGGCGGGGAGCTAGGGAGGCAGCAATTGCTCATGGTTAATGAAACTGAGTGTAGTGGCCTGTAACCCCAGCACCGGGGAGGCCAAGGCAGGGGGATCCCAGCCTTAGCACCTGAACAAGACCCTCTCTAAAAAGTAAAAACAACCAGGGCTGGGCGGACTGGAGTCGTGGCTCAGTGGTAGAGCGCTTGCCTAGCATGTGTTGAGGCACTGGGTTCGATTCTCAGTACTGCATATAAATAGAGGAATAAAATAAGGATCCATCAGTAACTAAAGAAACAATTTTTTTTTTAAAAGGCTGGTGATATAGCTCTGTGGTAGAGAACCCTGGTTCAATCCCCAGTACCACGAAGAAGCCACAAAATTAAAAATCAAGCAGATTTCAGAGTCAAATCAATGCTTACTTCCCTACCACATGTAGCTGTGGGAACTTAGCCCAATGAAATAGCATCTCTGAGCCAATGTTGTAAGCTGGCACTTCAGTGACTTCTCTAAAACAGTAGGATTGCCACCCAAAAGAACTGGGCCACAGCCGGGCACAGTGGCTCATGCCTGTAATCCCAGCACTTGGGAGGCTGAGACAGGAGGATCGGGAGTTCAAAGCCAGCCTCAGCAACTTAGCCAGGCCCTAAGCAACTCAGTGAGACCCTGTCTCTAAATAAAATGTAAAATAGGGCTGGGGATGTGGCTCAGTGGTCAAGTGCCCCTGGGTTCAATCCCAAGTACCAAAAAAACAAACAAACAAAGAACTGGCCACACAGACACCCCAGAGGACGAAAAGGAGTAATTGCAGAAATAGCCAAATAATTGTGTAGCCCCTCCCCTCTTCCATACCTCGCCCCCATCCCCAATATAAAAGCAGAAGCTGTGCCGCAGGGACAGCTGGTTACCTGCAGCTTCGAGTGGTGGTACATCCACCGCAGGGCGGCCGAGGTCATGCTGGGGGCGCTGGTGCCATAGGTGGCCTGCAGGGCCTTCTCCACCAGAGCAATGGCCTTGAAGTGGTCCTCCTTCCAGAAGCTGTGCAGGCAGGGAGGGTGGCTCAGGGGTCAGTACCTTGGGACCATTCCAGGGTGGCCCAGTCCCTGACAGACCAGCGTCCTCAAGTGGGGGTATTAAACTCTGAGCTTCAGAATGCATGCAGATTTCTGGGTCCCCCATTTTCAGCCCACAGCGAGGGGAGGGATGCAGTGAGCAAGCACCCTGGCCTTCAACCTGCCCAGCAGGGCCTGGGGTGGTGGCTCAGTGGTGGAGCACTTGTAAATAAATAAAATAAAGGTCCATCCACAACTAAAAAAAAAAAAAAAAAAAAAACACCTGCCCAGCAGGTGTTAACAGCACAGCTCCCAAATCAGAGGCTCAAGTGCCTATAGCACCACACCTGGGTACTCTGGGTCACAGAAAGGACACATGACAAGTCCTGGGCCCAGGTCCAGCTTCTGTGGCCTTGACTAAGCCACCTCACTTATCTGCTCAGTGAGGGAAGGAAACACTCCCTGCCAGCCCCGGACAGTGACTACAAGAGGTGACAAACTGATGGTGCCTTGGTGACTGTAGACAGTGCACCAGAGGAGACCATCAGGCCCTGATTCTCCAGAGCTGAGGCTGGTCCCTGGCAGCATACGAAAGGCAACTTTTGTACAAAAGGCAACTTTTGAGAAGCATAGATCAGGGCTGTGGTTCCTAAACCCAGCCAGGAGGGCCAGAAGCCCGGAGCAGCGGGAGGGGGGCAGATAAGCATTTAAATCAGCAAAGGACTCAAGTCAGCACAATCATGCTTTGCCTTCCCTGCCCATGGGCCGGGTGCAGGTGCGGGGGGAGAAAAGCAAACAGCTAGTCTTTACTTTGTTATCTGAGGTTCACACCTTGTTGCCATTCTTTAATTCATTAAATTGAAACGTCCTCTGGGACTGCTGGAGAACTATCCTTGGTTTACAGAAGTCAAGCCTCCAAGGTGCATTAGAATCTGCGTGCATCTGGTCCGTTTTCCGGGTATGCTGGCAAGTGGGATGGAGAAGGGCATAGGGCAGGGCTGTGGCTCAGTGGGAGAGCAGGTGCCTAGCACGTGAGAGACCTTCGCACCACGTCTAAACAGACAAGTAAGTTAAGGTCCATTGACAACTAAATAAATAAATAACATTAAAATTTAAATTAAAAAAAAAAAAGGGTATAGGCCATCAGGGCAAGATGACAAGTGAGGAGGTGGGGGCAGAACAAAGGAGCAAGGAGAGGGTCTTCTGCTGAGGGCAACTTCCTGCTTGACGGAAGTGCTGGTGGACACAAGCGGGGGACCCTATCGGACACTTTCACATCACACTCCTAAGAAGGGGATCCAACAGAAAATGAACAATAACAGTGAGGAGCAGGTGGACAGGGGAGGAGAGAAGGAAAGAGGGACTTCCAGAGACCATAAAGAGCAGGCCAGAACTCCCCCACCAGACTCCCAGCTCTGAGGGCCCTTCTCCCTGGAAGTCTATCTCTGTCACTTTTACAATAAACCTACTTTGCTTGCTATCTGTGTCCTGCTCTTCAGCTCTTTGCTGAATGGAGGCAAGGAACCCAGAACCCCTAGATGGTGAGGGTGGCAAAGGCCTACAAGCCCAGTGAGTGGGAAGGCTGAGGCAGGAGGATTGAGACCAGCCTCAGCAATCTAACAAGGCTCTCTCGGCAGCGTGAGACCCTGTCTCAAAAAATAAAAGGGGGGCTGGGGATGTAGCTCAGTTGGTAGAGTGCTTGCCTTGGAAGCACCAAGGCCCTGGGTTCAATCCCCAGCACCGCAAAAAATAAATAAATAAATGAAAGGGGTTGGGGTGGAGCTCAGGGGTAAGGCACTCCAGGTTTAATCCCGTGATTCACAAAATCATAAATGAATGAAATAAAATATTTTTTAAAAAGAAAAGTAAAGGAAGACGCTGGCCCCAACAGCTGTCCAACCAACCGACGTGAGACACTGATGACAGTGTTGCTGCCAAGAGTTTACAAGATGGGCTCATTGTGCCCCGGTGACAGGGCCAGCGCCAAGATCTACGCTCCCCAAAGTCCGTCCACAGTTGTTCCCTCCGTGGACACTGGAGGAGCTCTTCCACACAAGGGTGCAGACTGGAAGAACGCCAGGGGTCCGCATCTCTGCCCCACATGCCTCCCCAGACAACCAACGAGGAGACGGGGCCCAGGGAAGCCCCTGCGAGTCCAGAGACCCAGGTCTGAGCAGCAGGGGAGGGGCTGCCCTGGGAAAGCAGCCTCAGGGATTCCCTGCCTCAAACTAAGGGAGCCCAGCCCTCCCGTCCTGACGCAGCCCCACCCGGCTCACCGATTCCGGTAGATCTCAGCCCACTGAGTCCCAAAGAAGCGGCCCAGCGGCTGTTTCCCGTCCTTGTCTTCGTACTTGTACCTGCCGGTCAGCAGGCCCCCTGCGGGAAGCACGCATCACACCCAGCCCAGGCCCTCCCAGAGATGGCACCCCGCACACAGTGGACTGGGGAGCAGGAGGGACCCAGGAGTGACCACCCAGCCCACCCTCTGTCACAGCCCTTCACTTCCCAGGGCTGGGCTGGGCATCCACCTGGGCAGGAATAGGCAGAGACAGGGCCAGGAATGCCCACCCACCCCAGAGGGCCCTGTCCCTGGGCACCTCATACCAGCCAAAGGGTTGAAGGCATAGAATCGCAATCCAAAGTGCCTGAGGCAGGGGAAGAGCTCGGGTTCCACCTGCCGGGTGGTGGCGTTGTACATGCCCTGTGGTGAGAGGGGTCAGATGGAGAGGGTGGGTGAGTCAAGGGAAGGGACCCCAGATGAAACCCACAAAACCCATAGCCCAGGCCTTAATGATGCTAGGGCCTGCCAATCAGGGCGTGCACTGAGAAGCAGTAGTGGAGGAGGCTTGCTCACATGGAAAATTAACTCTGCCCATGCCCATGGGCAAATCATGATCTGGAAGCTGGACTCAGAACCACAAGCTAAAAGGACAAGGTCCCCGCCCTCCAGGACCTTAGAGGAAGGTGGAGCAGATGTCACCGAGTAAGGAGGCCTCTTACTATACTAGTAAGTTCTGTGATAACCACTGGACAAAAAGCCATGTGACTGAGGAGGAGGAAAGCAGAACCTGAGACAGCAGGCTCCTGGGGACCTTGAGGAAGGGCTCCCAAGGAAAAGCCACCTAAGTGAGACCTTAGGGAGCCGGGCATGGAAGGGAGAGAGCGAGGCACACCCTGAGGCAGGAAGCAAGCACGGGGCCGAGGCCAGGCTGGGGAGCTGGGCCTGAGGACACCTGGGAGCCACTCACAGGCTTTGAGAGGGGTGTGGCTGATAGGTAGAGGGCAAGGGAAACCTGGGCGCAGCAGACTGGCACCCCAGGGAGGCCCCACCTGGTACACGGTAGGCAGGATCCAGCCGTGGCTCTTGCAGAGCGTACAGATCTCAGCCACCTCCCAGGCGGCATAGTTGGAGAGACCAAGCTCCACGAACTTGCCCTGTGGGGTGAGACCACAGTCAGAACCGGGAGACCAGGAGGGGGCGCTGGGATGGCAGGTGTGTCCCCAGCTCCGCTCTGGATGCCCTGGTGCCTCCATTCTTCTGGTAGTGCCAAGATGAGGAGAGGAGCAGAGGTGACCACCCAGAGTTTGAGAGCCACCCTCACCTCCTGGTGCAGCTGGTGGCAGGCACGCAGTGTCTCCTCCACGGGGGTGTTGTGGTCCGGCATGTGCAGGTAGAAGAGGTCCACTCGGGGACACTGCAGCCGCTTCAATGATGTCTCCAGCTGGGACCGGACACTGTCAGGCTTCAGTGTCAACTCACCCAATGGAATGGCCTTGGTGGCAATTTTCACTTTTGGGGGAAAGAAATGGAAGCTCAAGCCAGTTTACCAAACATCAGTGTAATGATTAAGAGACAGATCTGGGTTCATATCCCACCTCTGCCATTATTAGGTTTGTGGCCTTGACTAAGTTACTTAACCTCTCTGAGTCTCAAACCTCTCTCAACTATAAAATGGGAGTGAAAAAGATGGTATCTTATAGGGACGTCCTGACAATTGATCAGACTTGGTAAAAAGCGGTCTGAGCTGCTGATGGTCTCGCTGTGGTGCTCATATAGGGCACAGGCGCTGGCCAAGGACGGAGCTCCCTGCCTCCTGGACTCAATCTAAGGGGACACTCCGGTGCTAGAGGAGCCCGGAGCAGAGGCGGGCAGCCACCGGGACACTCAGGAAGGCTCTCCTCAGAACCGCAATCTGAACGTCCAAGGTAAGTCAGGCCACCAGCTGAGGAAAAGTGGACGGCTCACTCCAGAGCCTTGAGGTCACAGGTAAGAGCCCAGGACAAGAAGGCCCTGTGTGGGAGCCAGCTTGCTAGTTACATCTCAGAGCACCGTGCCCGTGCAGCAATAGAAGGGGCCACAGACCAGACGCCAACCAGCCCTGACTGCATCCAGTGGAATCTGGACTTTAGGGGGCTGAGGGGAGCCCCCGAACGCTTTGGAGTGGGGGACTGCACGGTCACCGTTGCAGTTTTGAAAGATGAACCCGAATGCAGTGTGGATGAAACACAGGTGTGGAAACAGGGAGCAGAGTGGGAAGGCACAGCAGGACCTCAGGAAGGAGCTGGGGCTTCAGCCTGGGCCCAGAAAAGCAAGGGCAGGGATCAGCTGGAGGCTTCTCCCGGGAACACAGGCTGGCAAGGGGCCATCCCAGTGGCTTCACACTTTTCTCCCTGCCCCTGTAAGAATCCGAGTCAGTAGGACAGATGGGTGAGAGGAGAGTCCTCTTCAAACTCACCATGTTTGGAAAGTCACTGTGGGGCAGGCCAGAGGGCAGTCACCAGTGCCCTTGAGACCTGGGCAAGAACAAGCTTGGGGAACTTTTCACCCCACCTGAACTTAACTTTAGATCTGAGGACTTTGGCCCAGCTAACCCTGGCCTCTGGGATGAAAGGGAAGGAGGTGTTGGGAGAAAAAAAAAAACAGATTCAGAAATAAGAGATCAGAGTTCTCACTGAGAGGTAGCCAGGGGTTCTAGAAAGAGGGTGGCATTGAAGTACATGCATCTCCTTTTGTTCCAGATCTAACATGCTGTGAGGCAAAGAGTAAGACTCCACCGGAGGGGGACAGGAATAAGCCAGAGTGGAAGGAAGTGAAGGGTGATATTAAGAAGAGAGCAGCCGGGCACGGTGGCGCACACCTGTAATCCCAGCACCTGGGAGGCTGAGGCTGGAGGATCTCGAGTTCAAAGCCTGCCTCAGCAACTTAGCAAGGCCCTAAGTAACTCAGTGAGACCCTGTCTCTAAATAAAATACAAAAATAGGGCTGGGGATGTGGCTCAGTGGTGGAGTGCCCCTGGGTTCAATCCCTAGTACAAAAAAAAAAAAAAAAGGAGAAGAGAGCAACCACGATAATCTACATTGTTATATGGCATGTATATACAAATATGGAACAACAAATTCAATCATTATGTACAACCATAATGCACCAATGTAAAAAATGGGGGCAGGGGGAGAAGAAGAAAGCAAATAGCCTGGTTGGGTGGCACACACCTATAGTCCCAGGACTTGGGAAACCAAAGCAGGAGGATCATGTGAACCCAGGAGTTTGAGATCTGTTTGGGCATCAGTTTGGATAAAATAGGGAGACCTCATCTCAAAACAAACACCAAGAAAAAGACAGCAACAGCCAACATTTCTAAGCCCACTGTGTGCCTGCAAGCACTTTAAATGGCACCAGACCTGCCCCATACACACATCTTCCCCTGAACCTTCAGCGCTTCCTCCACTCCCTCAGCACCACCAGATCCCATTGCCCACCGACTGGAAGCCCTTTCTCCTCTTATTCTCTCCCTAGCAAACCTCTTTCCTTCCTCTAAGTTCGGCATTCCCCTTGGGGCCTTTCTTTGATGGCTCTCTCCTGGGAAGTGCTGCTTCTGGGTTCCCCAGCCACCTCTAAAACCTGAGCTTCCTAGAATGAGCCAGTATGGATTTCTCTCTTATAGTTTCAAGAGATCAGATGCACCAGCCCCCTTAGGGAGCTACTAGGGCTCCCAGGGCTGCCACCTGCTGAAGCAGGAGACACTGGCAACCCAACAGTCACGTGCAGCTAGCTACTAGGAGCTAGGTCTAGTCCCAGGAGAAAGGCTGACCTTTCTCCAAGCAAAGAAGGAAGTAGATTTGCCAGGTCCAAAGTAATCTGTGGCAGTGTTCCAGAATGCCGGGGATAAGGACAGGATTTTTTTTTTCCCTTGGTACTAAGGATTTGCACCCAGGGGCACTCTACCAGTGAGTTATAAAGTCCCTCTTAATCTTTGAGACAAGTTCTTGCTATATTGCTGAGGCTGGCCTTGAACCTGCCATCTTCCTGCCTCAGCTTCCCGAGTAGCTGGAACTGGCTGGGATTACAGTCGTAGGCCCATCCCCACCCCCAGCAGGGCAGGGACAGGATTCTTGCAGATCAGGCTCCTCAGGGAATATTGAGGGATGAGAGGGGAGGGGCGGCGTAGTGCCAGATTCCAGTGTTCTCCAGGATCCCAGGAAGGACTAGTCCAGTGGATCCAGGCTAGATCAAGGCCGCGGGCATCGCTTTGGGAAGGATCCCGGTCCACCTTCCCAGAAGAGAAAGGGGAAGAAAGGAGTGAAGGGAAAGCACCGTTCAGTTGTCAGAGGCCAGCCATGCATGCCGAAGGAGCCCGGGGTTCACGGAGCTGTGGGGCGGCCAGGGGGAGGTCGGTGCCTGCGGGAGAAAACTGCTGGGGAGGGATCAACTCGGCACCGTGCAGGGCGAGGTCAGGGGCCACTGTTACCTCTGCAGTCCCTGCCGCCCAGCCCGAGCCCCAGGCCGCCCAGGATGCTCTCGGACTGGCCGTCAGCGTACACGAAGGCGGTGTCTATCTCCGTGTGCCCGCGCTCCAGGAAGGCGCGCACACTCTTCCCGCTGGTGGGCACGTCCATGCGGCGCCCCATCTCCATGGCGCCTAGCACCGTGGCGGGCCGGGCCTGTGACAGCGGTCGGGACATGACTGCGACAGCGGAGGGAAGCTCAGACTGAAGGCGGTGACCCGCAGCAGTGGGCTGCACTAGCTGCCTCTCGAGCCCCGACGCTGCTTTAAGGAGCCGGCATGGTCCCGCCCACTAGGGGCGGGGCCAGCGGGAGAGGGGCGGGGCCGGCAGGAGACCGGCCGGCGTGTGTGGCTGCAGTAAACGCTACTGGTCTGGTGGAGTTGGGTCAGTCTTCCTGCTGCAACCCGTGGCTCGGCTGCGCCTGCCAACGCGTGACCCGGGTGGACCACTGAGCCACATCCCCAGCCCTATTTATTTCTTATCTTGAGACAGGATCTCACCAAATTGCTCAGGCAGGACCTCAACTTGCCGTTCTCCTGTCGCAGCCTCCTGAGCGGCTGCGATTACAGGCCAACACCATGCCACCCACCTTTAGTTCCATTTTTGTAAGAAAATGTTTGGATATCTGTTGTCTACAGATATTTTTGTACTGACGTGTGTCTAACCTGTTAATGAAATAAGCTAGAAGAATACTGAAAACTGTGAAAGGAAGAGAATGTGTATTGCATATCTTGCTAAGTGAAAGCATTTGGAGTTTTTTTCACCTTTTGCCTGATTAGATATTGAAGAGATATTAGCAAGTCCAAGGTCACACGACAACTGCCACTAATGGCAGTCCTTCGGTCACTAATGTTTAGTGCTGATGGAGCAAAATTGGCACCTTTTACTTAAGCTTTGGTAGTCCAGAGTGATTTGCCAACCAATCCATCTTTTTCATCTCAGACGGTGTTGTTAAACTGAGAAAGAGCATTGTGTTAATCCGTGAATGAAGAGTATTTCCCCCTTTGCAGCGGGCGATTCTGGTAATTCCTAGACTCGTGCAGGCTTCGGGGCATGGGTGGTTTCTCTGAAGGTGCAAGCAACTCCGTGGAAATCACGAGCGCGTCTAACCAGCATGTCAGAGCATTCCTACCTTGCTCAAAAAGTTCTAAATACACATCTCTATGCCATCCATAAGGGCAGGGCCACTGTACCCCACCCAGAATACTCAAATGCTCTCATGTAAAATATTTACTCTCAGCAGGGCATGGTGGCACACGCCTGTAATCCCAGCACTTGGGAGGCTGAGACAGGAGGATCCTGAGTTCAAAGCCAGCCTCAGCAATTTAGCGAGACCCTAAGCAACTCAGTGAGACCCTGTCTCTAAATAAAATACAAAATAGGGCTGGGGATGTGGCTCAGTGGTCTAGTGCCCCTGGGTTCAATCCCCAATACCAAAAAAGAAAAGAAAAGAAAAGAAAAGAAATTTACTCTTAGGTCTTGGGTGCTCTTTATCCATATTATTCAACTCATAGAAATATCACTTCACCTGAAGACAATCTCCGGGGAGAACCTCACCAACAACCAAAGCTGCTCTCTCTCTCTCTCTCTCTCTCTCTCTCTCTCTTTATTTTTCTTTTTTCTTTATTCATTTCCTCCCTCAAGGCAGGGTATATATCTGCACAGACCAACTATTCTAACAGGATTAGCCAGAGGCAGAGTCATAGTCATTTTCAAAGGGCCAGATGCCTTGTTAATTGAATATTTAACACTGGATTTCCATTTATCAAGAAATAAAGTTGATAATAAGAGCTGAGGTTGTGGCTCAGTGGCGCGCATGAGGCACTGGGTTCAAACCTCAGCACCACATAAAAATAAAATAAAAATGAAATATCTAAAAAAAGAAAGTTGATAATAAATACATGCCTTATTCACAATGTCATTTGTCTTCTGTCATGGAGAATAATAATGTCATTGGCATCATGAAAAACAGAAGACAGCTGGGCACAGTGGCACATGCCTGCAATCCCAAATACCTGGGGAGTTGAGGCAGGTGGATCACAAGTTCAAGGCTAGCCTCAAGAGCATAGCAAGACCCTGTCTCAAAATAAAAATTAAGTGGATGGGGATTTAGCTCAGTGGCAGAGTGCTTGACTAGCACCCACAAGGCCCTGAATTCGGTCCTTGGTCCTGAAAATAATAATAATAATAATAATAATAATAATAAATAATAAATAAAAATTGAAAGGGCAGTGTGGCCTAGGTACAACCCCTCTCCCCATATACAAACAAACAAACAAAAAAAAGAAAAGCAGAAAGCATTTGAACAGGCATAGGTGTCTTGATATAATTGCAGTGTGCATGGTGCTGGGGATCCAACCAGGGCCTGGTACGTGGTAGGTAGGTACTCTACCACTGAGCTACACTCCCAGCCATATAATTGATTTTTTTTTTTTTTTTTTGGTACTGGGGATTGAACTCAGGGGCACTCAATCACTGAGCTACATCCCCAGCCCTATTTTGTATTTTATTTAGAGACAGGGTCTCACTGAGTTCCTTAGGGCCTCACTAAGTTGCTGAGGCTGGCTCTGAACTCGCAATCCTCCTGCCTCAGCCTCCCAAGTGCTGGGATTACAGGCGTGCGCCACCACGCCCGGCTCATATAATTGATTTTTGAAGATTACATCTGAAGAATGTGATTTACCTTGTGAAATGTAGAAGGTTCATTTTCTTTTTTCCTTTTTCTTCTTTTTTCTGCTACCAGGATTGGACCCAGGGGTTCTTTACCACTGAGCTAAACTCCCACCCCTTTTTATCTTTTTTTGAGACAGGGTCTTTCTAAATTGCCAAGCTGGCCTTGAATTTGCCATCCTTCTGCTTCAGACTCCCAGGATGCTGGGTCAAAGTATAACTTTTTTTTTTGAACCAGGGATTGAACCCAGGGGCACTCCACCACTGAGTCACATCCCCAGCCCGATTTTGTATTTTATTTAGAGACAGGTTCTCACTGAGTTGCTTAGCACCTTGACCTTACTGAGGCTGGCTTTGAACTTGCGATCTTCCTGCCTCAGCCTCCCAAGTGCTGGGATTCCAGGTGTGTGCTACCGTGCCTGGCTAAAGTATAACTTTTTATTTATTTATTTATTTATAATTGTAGATAGCATGCCTTTTTTTGGTCTATCTTTATTAGTGGTAAGGATGGAACCTAGTGCCCCACACATGCTAGGCAAGCGCTCTGCCACTGAACCAAAGCCCAGCCCCCAAAGTATAGCCTTTGAAACTCATTTTTTCAAAGATGAGGTGTTGACACTTCTGTGATTGCCATATTAAATTTACAAAGTTCAACATTGAAGATAGAAATTGGGTTTTGAGGTGGAGAAACACAAATTCTGGTGGGACACAGTGTCAAGATGAAAATAGCCTCATTAGAGGATCACGAGTTCAAAGCCAGCCTCAGCAACTTAGCGAGGCCCTAAGCAACTCAGTGAGACCCTGTCTCTAAGTAAAATACAAAATAGGGCTGGGGATGTGGCTCAGTGGCCGAGTGCCCCTGGGTCCAATCCCCACTACCAAAAAGAAAAAAAGAAAAAGAAAAAGAAAATAGCCTCATTAAAACTCTCCTGAGCAGAAGTGTACATGCTCATAAGCAGCTATGGTGCCTGACACTCTTACCTTCCAATTGCTTCTGGAATGTGTTCAGAAAGCAAATTCGCGACACCGGAGATGTGAACCCTCACAATCATTAGCAACAAGTAGGCCAGAAATGAAAGGCCACAGGTGGGTCAGTCCAGAGGTCCTCTCTGCAGTCTTCAGGGTCGGTAGTTTCCCCTCTTGTTGATTCCTGCTATGAGTCAATGTGAACTGTCCCCTTGGAAACGCTGTTGAAATTGGATTGCCATTGTGGTGGTCTGGAAGGTGGGACCTCCAGGAGGAGCTGGGGTCACTGATGCTGACCTTACAGAACTGGGTCATTGCTCTTGGGAATTAGTGGATTCTCTGTCTGGCAGGCCTGGACAGTGGGTGGTACAGAGGGAGGTGGCCTCCTGTGCATTGCCCCTTCCACACATGCCCACTCACCCTTTTACTTTCCCCAGCAGGAGGCCCTCACCAGGATCTGGGCAGATGCTGGGGCCATATCCTTGGTCTTCTCAATCTCTAGAACTATGGACCCAAACGAAAACCTCTTGCCTGGCACGAAGATGCATCCCTGTAATCCCAGTGACTGGGAGGCTGAGGCAGGAGGCTTGCATTTTCAAGGCAAGCTTTAGCAATTTAGCAAAGCCCTAAAAACTGAGTGGGACCCTGTCTCAAAATAAAAAATTAAAAGGGCTGCTTGTGGCTCAGTGGTAAAGCATCCCTGGGTTCAATTCCTGGTTCCAAAAAACAAAACAAATATTTGCTTTTTTTTTGGTGGTGCTGGGGATTGAACCAAGGGCCTTGTGCTTGTGAGGCAGGCACTCTACCCACTGAGCTATATCCCCAGACCCAAAACAAAACAAATAAAGACCTCTTTACAAATCACAGAGTCTCAAGTGTTCTATTCCAGCTATAGAAAATGGCCTACTGGGCGTGGTGGCGCACGCCTGTAATCCAAGCGACTTGGAAGGCTGAGTCAGGAGGATCGAGAGTTCAAAGCCAGCCTCAGCAACTTAGCGAGGCCCTAAGCAACTCAGTGAGACCCTGTCTCTAAATAAAATACAAAATAGGGCTGGGCATGTGGCTCAGTGACCGAGTGTCCCTGAGTTCAATCCCCAGTACCAAAAAAAAAAAAAGAAAGAAAATGGCCTGAGACAATTCCCATATAAAAATCCCCGCCATCCATTCTCCAGTCTTTCATACTCTATGCCCAGTTTTTCTTATTTTGATTAAATATGGTTGGTATGTTGCAGATCCAACACTCTTTGCCCTTTTTATTTATTTATTTTGCAGCACTAGGAATTGAACCCAGCTTTGAGCACACTGGCTAAGCACTCTACCACTGAGCCACATTCCCAGCCCTTTTTATTTTTGATTTAGAGACAGGGCCTTGTTAAGTTGCTGAGGCTGGCTTTGGACTTGAGATCCTCCTGCCTCAACCTCCCAAACTGCTGGGATTATAGGCGTGTGCCACCATGCCCAGCTCCAGCACCATTTATTGAAGGTGATTCTTTTCCCCATTAAATTCACTTGGGCCTCTTCTCTACAGTTAATTGTCACATAAGGTATATGTAAGAGTTTATTTCTGACCTTCTGATTCTATGGTATTGATCTATGTCTATCCTTATGCTAGTTCCAGTCTTTTTTTAAAAATATTTTTAGATGTCGATGGATCTTTATTTTATTCATTTATTTATATGTGGTGCTGAGAATCGAACCCAGTGCCTCACACATGCTAGGCAAGTGCTCTACCACTGAGCCACAACCCCAGCCCCTAGTTCCACAGTCTTTATTTTTATTCATTTATTTTAGCTGTTGATGGACCTTTATTTTTATTTATTTATATATGGTGCTGAGAATCGAACCCAGTGCCTCACACATGCTAGGCGAGTGCTCTACCACTGAGCCACAACCCCAGCCCCCACACCGTCTTTAATACTGTAGTTTGTAGTAACTTTTTCAGGGAATGTTGAATCCTTCAACTTTGTTCTTTTTCAAGATTTAATGTCCATGAATTTTAGGATCAGTTTACCAATTTTTTAAAAAATATTTTTAGTTGTCAATGGACATTTATTTATTCATTTATTTATGTGTGGTGCTGAGGATTGAACCTAGGCCCTCACACATGCTAGGCAAGCGCTCTCCCACTGAGCCACAGCCCCAGCCCTGTTTGCCAATTTGTTTGTCAAAACCAAAAAAAGCCAGCGGCAATTCTGATAGGGGTATATTGATCTAGATCAATTGGGAAAGAATATGTTAACTCAGTTGGGTGGGGGTTTGTTGTGCACTGACAATGGACACACCAGCCCACTGGCGAGCATCTGCTTTGGGATGGATGAAGACAAAGGAGAGTGACTTCTTCCTGTGAAGAACAAAACTGAGCTGGTTACAGTGGCACATACCTGTAATCCCAGCAACTCGGGAGGCTGAGTCAGGAGGATCTCAAGTTCTGCGCCAGCCTCCACAACTAGTGAGACCCTGTATCTCAATAAATTAAAAGAAGCCAGGAGGTGTGGTGGTGCATGCTTGTCATCCCAGCGGCTGTGGAGGCTGAGGCAGAAGGATCCCAAGTTCAAAGCCGGTCTCAGCAATAGCAAGGCCCTAAGCAACTCAGTGAGACCCCGTCTCTAAATAAAATGCAAAATAGGGCTGGGGATGTGGCTCAGTGGGGATGGGGATGTGGTCATGAGTTCAATCCCTGGTATCCTAAATCAATCAATCAATCGATTAATCAATGGCTAGGGGTTTAGCTCAGTGGTCGAGCACCCCGGGATCAATTCTCAGTACTGCAAAAAGGTGATGATGATGTTACACTGTGTGCAGGCGTCTCCCTCTGGACAGCAAATGGGGTTTCCAAGTTGAGCCCCTCATCATTCCAGAGGGGGCTCTAAGTGCCAGCTGCTGCCACCCCTTGCTACACAACCTGCCCCTCCTCCCACCGCACCCACAGTCAGTGATTTGCCACATGGAAATGGACAAACAGCAACCACCAGATCTGGGATTTGTCTTCTCCAGCCATGGTCGCCTCCTGTTCGGAGAAGAGATTTGCTGAGGCAATGGGGACCCTGGCTGCCTGTACCAGTCATGACCAAGGGCTTGAGAAAAACAGCTGGGAAGGAGGAAAGGTTTATTTTGGGTCACAGTTTCAGAGGTTTCTGTCCACGGCACATGGATGCAGGCTCTGGGCTGCAGCTAGGCTGAATGTTGGGGTGTAGGGCACGTGGCAGAGCGAAGCTGCCCACCTCAGGGAGGCTAGAAGTCAAAGAGAAAGAGGAAGGGGCCCAGGCCCCAGTGCCCCCTTCAGGGCCCACCTAGGCCCCACCTCCTAGTTTCCACCATCTCCCAACAGCACCTCCAGCTGGGGGACCAAGCCTCAACACATGAGCCTCGGGGACATTCCAGATCTACTGTGGCCCACCTCCAACAGGAGGCTCGAGTGAAGGCCAAGCATCCTATGGCTGACCTGGCAAGAGGCTTCACTGAGACCAGAGTGGAGCCCTTGCTGACATTGGGAGAGGGCATGCACCTCAGTCCAGCTGCTCCAGAGGCCTGGGTGGGAGGAGCGCCTGAGCCCAGGAGTTTGAGGCTCTCATGGGCAACACAAAAGGACACCATTCCAGAACAAACAAACAAAGAGGCCCACAGCATCCTGAGACCCATTTATTCTTAGTGTCAATGCTAATGGCAGCATGAGCCCAGCTTGCCGTCTCTATCCAGAGAGGCGATTCTGAACGAGAGGAAATCTCCTTTCGGGGCGCATGGCCCATTTTTCTAACCTGGTAAAAGACTGAGTGATCAGGCTGGATTCCGGAAAAGGCAAGGAGACCCTTCACGAGCAGCATGTTCCTGAGACCCTCCCAACTCCTTTGCTCTCTGAAGACCCCAGCCCATGGGGCCAGCCCCTTTTAAGGTCCCCAGGCGGCGGAAAACTCCTCCTGGCGAGCAGCAGGAGAGGAGTCTGTGGTTCTGCCCAGGCTGGGGCTGCGGCCAGACCAAGTGCCTGCTTTGTTGAGACAGGAGGTACTGGTGTGGGCCTGGGCTCAGCATTCCCTCATCACAGAGGCAGCAGGGAGCAGGGCAGGAATCTAGAAAAATACTGCATGATCGGGACAGTGAGGAAAGACCATGCTGAGTCAGCGTAAGGCAAAGACTGGACGGAGTGAGAGAATAAGAGAGGTGATAGAAAAGCCTTGGTACCCCGGGCCACATCATGGTCTAGCGGAAGTAGTTGGGACACTCGTGAGCAACCAGGTGCCAGGCTTGATCAAAGGCATCCACGACAGATGGCTCCAGGGGCCCCTCCTCGGTCGCGGCCAAGTTCTGCTCCAGCTGCTCCAGGCTGGACATGCCCAGGATGACCGCGTCCCCGTGGGTGCCCTGTGAGGGGAGAAGACCAGATTTCTGCTACCCCGTGGCTCCGGTTGCATGTCCCTTCCCTGCCCCACCCCTGCCAAGATTTGGGATCTTTACTTATACCCTGTACATCCAGAAAGAGCTGAAGATGCCTTCAACAGTCACACCTACACAACTCTAGACCTTCTTTTCTCTTCATCCCCTCCTTATCCAGAGACCTAGGTGAGCTCTGCCATCCAGCAGCTGTGCAAACAGCTTCGGGACTCCACCTCTCCGAGCCTCCCTCTTCTCCATTTTCAGTGTGGTTATGAGAGAGAAAACTCATGGGGAACACTTGGGCCCTGTTTACTGAGCCTGGGTGACATGAACATCAGGCGCTGAGCAACTCCTGAGGCCAAAGCTAGAGGGATTTTCACAAGGCGGACAAGGCCCCGGGAGAAGGAAAGCCAGCTGTGCTCACCTTTAACTGGAACCGGAAGGAAGAGAGTTTTCAGAGGAAGACAAACCCACCTTAGAAATTACCTAAAGATAATTCTGGGTCCCCTAAAAGGGCAGAAGCTGTGCGGCAGGGACAGCTAGTTACCTGCAGCTGCGAGTGGTGGTACATCCACCGCAGGGCGGCTGAGGTCATGCTGGGGGCGCTGGCGCCATAGGAGGCCTGCAGGGCCTTCTCCATCAGGGCAATGGCCTGGAAGTGGTGCTCCTTCCAGAAGCTGCGCAGGTGGAGAGGGTGACACAGGGGTCAGTACCTTGGGGATCACACTGGGAGCCACAGCCAGAGCCCACCAGGACACTGCCCCACCCCAAGGCCTGAAGCAATGAAGGATCAGGTCCTCCCTAACCGCGACTTCCTACGTCACCCGGGCCACTGGCTACCTCACCAGATAGCAATGACGTGTTTATTCTTTTTTTTTTTTTTTAAACCAGGGATTGAACCCAGGGGCACTCCACCACTGAACCACATCCCCAGCCCTATTTTGTATTTTATTTAGAGACAGGGTCTCACTGAGTTGCTTAGGGCCTCGCTAAGTTGCTGAGGCTGACTTTGAACTCGAGATCCTCCTGACTCGGCCTCCCAAGTCACTTGGATTATAGGCGTGCGCCACCACGCCTGGCTTATGTATTTATTCTTGGGAGTTCGTCAACCTGCCTCTCTTTTCCCCAGTGAAGCCACACGGCTAGCACAGGGCGAGCTCCAGCCCCAGGCCTCCTGGGCCTTCGTCGGGGTTCTTTCCTTCCTTCTCCACAGCTGTCCCTCAGTGAGGATCTCTGCCTCGGAAGACTATGTGGCCGTGGGACCCTCATGTCTCACAGAGGCCCCAAGACAATAAAAAGGGTTTGGCCATTCTGATAGGGATTAAAAGTCACAAATATGAGGAAGGCCTTGACCCAGGAAACAGCCCAGAACTTCATTTCAGACCCAAGGGACCTTCCACCTGACCCATCCTGACGTAGACAGGCGGCTCACCGATTCCGATAGGTCTCAGACCAGTTGTTCCCAAAGAAGCGGCCCGGCGGCTGCTTCCTGTCCTTGTCCTCGTACTTGTACTTGCCAGTCAGCAGGCCCCCTGCGGGAAGCACGCATCACACCCAGCCCAGGCCCTCCCAGAGATGACACCCCTCACACAGTGGACTGGGGAGCAGGAGGGACCCAGGAGCGACCACCCAGCCCACCCTCTGTCACAGCCCCCTCCACTTCCCAGGGCTGGGCTGGGCATCCACCTGGGCAGGAATAGGCAGAGACAGGACCAGGAATGCCCCCCCACCCCAGAGGGCCCTGTCCCCTGGGCACCCCATACCAGCCAAAGGGTTGTAGGCATAGAATCGCAATCCAAAGTGCCTGAGGCAGGGGAAGAGCTCGGGTTCCACCTGCCGGGTGGTGGCGTTGTACATGCCCTGCGGTGAGAGGGGTCAGATGGAGAGGGTGGGTGAGTCAAGGGAAGGGAAAAAATAATTTTATTTTTTGAACTGTTTTTGTTTGTTTGTTTTAAGAGACTGGGTCTTGCTTGCTATGTGGCTCAAGCTGGCCTTGAACTCCAGGGCTCCAGGGCTCCTCCTGTCTGGGCCTACAGAGTAGCTGGGAGCACAGTGTACCACCAATCTTGTTCTTTTTTAAGTCCACACCAGCCCAGGACCTTTCCCACCACTGCCCCTTCTTTCTCTCTCTCTCTTTCCTTTTTTTTCCTTTTAATATTGGAGACTGAACTCAGAGCCTCACACATACTAGGAAAGAACTCTGCCACTGAGCTATTTCCCTAGCCCTTTTTATTTTGTTTTGACACAGGGTCTTGCTGTTGCCCAGCTTGGCCTCAAACTTGGGATCCTCCTGCCTCAGCCTCCTGAGTAGCTGGGATTACAAGTGTGAATCAGAATGTCCAGCATTCAGCCATTATTTCTAAACCGCAGTGCTGGTGTGGAGTGAAGACAGAGTGCTGGGCTCAGGGCAGAGAAACTGGCCTTGATTTATCATTCTGCAAGTGTCCCTAGGCCCCATTCCATGGGCTGGATACTGGATTTCCAACTACTGACAAGTTTGCAGAATCTCTGCCTCTAAGAGACATTATCGTCAAATTTTTAAAAAATAGACAAAAGGCTGGGGGAATAGCTCAGTGGGAGAGCACCTGCCGAGCACGCACAACGAATGTGCTTTATCCCCAATATCACTAAAAGAAAAAAAAAAAAAACACCCGAGGCTAGTGGCAGACACCTATAATCCCAGTAACACAGGAGGCTGAGGCAGGAGGATGGCAAGTTCAAGGCCAGCTTCAGCAACTTAATGAGACCCTGCCTCAAATTAAAAAGAGCTGAGATGAGGGGCTGGGGATATAGCTCAATTGGTAAAGTGCTTGCCTTGAAAGCACAAGGCACTGGGTTCAATCCCCAGCACCGCAAAAAACAAAAAACAAACAAAAAAAACAAACAAACAAACAGAGCTGATGTGGCTCAGTGGTTGAGAGTCTCCGGGTTAGATACCCAGCACTAAAAAAAAAGAAAACAAAAAGGACTCTAGATATAGCTCAATGGTAACATGACCTGAGTTCAATCTCCCTTTTGGGGGAGATACTGCCCCCCAGTATCTCCCCCAAAAAAGACAAGAGAGAATTACAATAAAGGTAGGCTCTGAGGTCATGGTGGGTGCTTGTGAGGTTTGAAGATTAGAGTCTCCTGGGACCGTGAGGAAGGGAGAGCGAGGCGCACCCTGAGGCAGGAAGCAAGCACAGGCTGAAGCCAGGCTGGGGAGCTGGGCCTGAGGACACCTGGGAGCCACTCACAGGCTTTGAGAGGGGTGTGGCTGATAGGTAGAGGGCAAGGGAAACCTGGGCGCAGCAGACTGGCACCCCAGGGAGGCCCCACCTGGTACACGGTCGGCAGGATCCAGCCGTGGCTCTTGCAGAGCGTACAGATCTCAGCCACCTCCCAGGCAGCATAGTTGGAGAGGCCAAGCTCCACGAACTTGCCCTGTGGGGTGAGACCACAGTCAGAACCGGGAGACCAGGAGGGGGCGCTGGGATGGCAGGTGTGTCCCCAGCTCCGCTCTGGATGCCCTGGTGCCTCCATTCTTCTGGTAGTGCCAAGATGAGGAGAGGAGCAGAGGTGACCACCCAGAGTTCGAGAGCCACCCTCACCTCCTGGTGCAGCTGGTGGCAGGCACGCAGCGTCTCCTCCACGGGGGTGCCGTGGTCAGGTGCATGCAGGTAGAAGAGGTCCACTCGGGGACACTGCAGCCGCTTCAATGATGTCTCCAGTTGGGACCGGACACTATCAGGCTTCAGTGACTTTCCATCCCAAGGGTTGGCTTTGGTGGCAATTTTCACTTGGAGAAGAATGTAATGGTTCAGAGACTTATTACAGCCACTTGGTGGACATGTAACTGGCTGAATTAAGTTCCCTGAGTCTCAAAATCTGTAAAATGGGGGTGACAATAATGTAACTCTCTCCACGTGGATGTCACATGTGTTAAATGGTGCCTGAAATCTGAATTCTCAACATTCACCTTTGTTCCAATCACCGTCATTAGTCACCAAACTGCTGGCTGTGCCAGGCCTTGCGCTAGAGACTGAGGGGGCAGTGATGGACTAAGTCCACTGATCTCTGCCCTTCAGAAGCCACAGTCTAGCGGGCGCCACTAGAGTATGGTTAAGTACAGTAGGAGAAATGTGCATGGTGCCAAAGGAGCCCAAGGAGAGGCACCAGGCAATCCTGGAACCCAGGGGAGGCTTTCTCCAGGGGAGGATCTCAAGTGGAGTGCCCAAGTGAGTCTTGGCCAGCAAAGGACAAGTCTGGGAACACAAGTCACAGAGGTAAGAAAACACAGCTGAGAGGCAGCCCGCTCCAATTCTAGTTATAAGACTAGCAATTCCAGGGCAGGGAGCTGTGGGACACGAGACGAGAGATGGGGCACAGACCTACCCTCAGGTACCATCCCACTGAATCTGGGCTTGAACATCCCATGTTTTGTCAGCTGTGAACTAGTCACTGAGTTCCCTCTGGCTGCAGGATGGAGAAGGAACTCAAGAGGGCAGGTCTGGGAGCAGGGAGACCAGTAACTAGGCCATTGCAAGAATTTAGGAGATGCAGGTGCCTGAATGTGGACCCTTGGCAGCAATCAATTTGAAAGAGAGGGAGACTGAACAGAAGGTGGTGTGCCTCTCCCTTCCAGACCCTCAGTCCCGAGCACAGCCCCCAAAACTGCAGAGGCAACATCCCCATGAGAACAACAGTGTTCTGCCATCCGAGCAAGCTGGCAGTGAGTTAACTGAGCCCTGCTCCTTCCCCTCTGAAGCATTCCCGGTGACCAGACTGATGGGTGGATAGATTCTGCACTTTTCATATTTGGCACGGTCACCTCAGCAGGTCAGAAGGGTGCCCTCTGATCATACCAGACATGGGAGGAAAGTCCACAGTTTCTTCGCCCATAACCCTTCAGGCACTCGTTATTTTATTTTTTGTGCCAAGGACTAAACCCAGGGGCATTTAACCACTGAGCCACATCCCTAGCCCAAGCCCTTCAGGCATTTTAAAAAAAAATGTTTTCATTAGTTGTTGATGAATCTTTATTTTATTTACTTATTTATATGTGGTGCTGAGAATTGAACCCAGTGTCTCACACATGCCAGGCAAGGCTCTATCCCTGGGCCACAACCCAGCCCCTTTTTTTTTTTTTTTTTTTGCGGTGCTGGGGATTGAACCCCAGTTTGCAAGGCAGGCACTCTACCAACTGAGCTACATCCTCAGCCCCCTTCAGCATTCTTGTGTGAACTTTGCCTCAAGTCTGGTCTGAGGACTTTGACCCCATGAATCCCTAGCCTCCAAGAGGGAAGCAGGGAAGGCCTGGAAAAGAAGAACCAATTCAGAAACAAAATCCACATTATCAACGAGAGGCGGCCCGTGAACTAGCAAGTGTGGCTGGGGCCACCTTCCCATCTGTCCCTCTAGCTCCACCAAGTTGTGAATAAAGGAGGGCCCAGAGAGGACCGCTCCTCAGGGATGGAGGAGGAGCCTCAGGATAGTAAAGAGGAGGTCAGGGACTTTCCTGGGCACTTCAGTGGCATCAAGCTAATGAGCGACAGTCCCCACAGCATCCATGTCAGGTAACACCTGGCCATCCTTCCACATACCATGAACTTGGCATTCCCTAGGTCTTCTGCCCAGTGATGCCCAGGCCTGATGCCCTTTCTCTTACTCTCCTTCCAGCAAACTACTAATGACCCTTTAAGGCCCAGGTTGTGTTCTGAGCCCTTCCTACTGCCTGGCCTGTGTCCTCCCCCAGAGTGCTCTTTTCGAGAACCCATAGAGGAATGATCGCTTCAATTGCCGCCCTGGACTCTGACAGCCCTCAGTGGCTCCTACAACCCTGTGACAAAGCCTGGCAGGAGCAGACACAGAAGCCTATTCTCACCCCAAGACTTACCACCCCTACTGCTTCAGCTGGGCCCGTGGCATGCCTACCATTCTCCCTGAGGCACTGCCAGATGCATAGGACAAAGTCTAGGGACTGATCTAAGACCGGGAAGAGAAAGGGCGCTCCGGGAGTGCACGGAGGCAGGGGGTGGAGGGCGGATACAGGCTGGGGGTCTGTGTTGCAGCTGACTGCAGCCACCAGAGAGGAGGAAAGGAAGTCACTGCTAAGCCCCATTCAGTTTTCTGGAGCGACAGTTGCCTGAGGAACTTGGAGTTCACCGCGCCGCGGGGTGGGCGTTGATACCCACCGCGGCCAGTGCACCGCTAGGGGAGGTCCCGCGATCCAGCTCTGCACAGGGCAGGGCAAGGTCAGGCGCGACTGTTACCTCGGCAATCACCGCCGCCCAGCCCGAGCCCCAGGCCGCCCAGGATGTTCTCAGACTGGCCGTCGCTGTACATGAAGGCCGTGTCCAGCTCGGTGTGGCCGCGCTCCAGGAAGGCGCGCACTGCCGTGGCACTGGAGGGCGCGTCCATGCGGCGCCCCATCTCCATGGTGCCCAGCACCGTGGCAGGTCGGACCCGGGCACCCGAGGCAGCCCGAGGCGACGGCGGCGGTCGGGACATGATAACAGCGAGAGCTCCTGACGGGTCCAAACGACGCGCACTGCGCACCGCGGCTCGGGCCGCGGCTCGAGACACGGCTCGAGACACGGCGTGCAGCATGAGACTGCGCCTGCGCGCGGGCGCCCGCGGACCCCGCCTACGCCGTGGGAGGAGCGTTGAGGAGGTAAGGGAGCGAGGACTAGGCGCGCGGGGCTTCCGGCGCACGCACGCTGCGCCGCCACGCCTCCAGGGACCGTCTGCCAAGTGCGCGGCGTGAGAGGCGGAGCCGCGCGGCTCCCGGGGCCTGGCGACAGCGCTGTCAGCTGACCCAGGCGGGGACCAAACCCAGAAGCCTGGTCCCGCGGCGGATCTCGACGTGGTGAGATGGCTGGGGGCTGGCAGCGGACCCCAAGGCTGGGGGCCGGGACTCGCGGTGCTTTGTGCCAGGTCTTTCCAGCCTCTTACTCCAGCCTCTGCACGGTCCGGGCTTCTTCCCCTCCCGGGGCGCGAGATCCTGGGGCGAGACACCGGCCGGCATTGGGTAGCCCTCGGCGGCCGCGGCCGCCCCACCTCAGGGGCGATCAGCACGGCTTCTCGGGCTGGCCTGGCCAGGGTTTGGGGTCCGGGTCCTCTTTTCACCTGCTGGTCCGGTCGACGGGCCCCCGGCTTCCGATGGCTTTGTTTTCCCCCGGGCGGGCCGGGCGAGGGGGCCTCGCGGCGCTGGCCCCAGCGGCCGCCCTGTCATTATCCCTCTAAACAGACGGCCCGCGCCAGCCTGAGTCACCAGGAGGGAGTTGTGGCCGCCGCTCCGGAGGCTTGGAGTGGGTGGAATCCTCAAGCCAGGACGCTCCACGCCACATTCCGCCCAGGTATGCAGGGAGGGGAGCCCAGATCAGCCCCTCCAGGCCAGGCTTAAGGCAGGTTTCCGAGTGTGTGCTGGGGAGGTGTGGATTTAGGTATTCGAGGACTGTCCAGGGTCTTGTCCACTCAGCTGCTGAAGGCTACTGTGTGCCCAGGGCTGTGGTGGGGTGGAGTAGGGTGGGAGTGGGATGCAGCAAGAGCAGAGGAATGGCTGTCTCTGAATGTTACTATCCAGTATTTGCTTGGGCCAGGCCCCTTCCAGCAGCTTCGTCCGGGTTATCTCATTTAACCCTGCAGGCAACAGGCCCAGTGGCTCTTCTCCTCAATCCTAGACCCTCAGAGGTCAGGATTTTAATCTTCTTCCCTTTTCCTTTATCCATGTCTTTTCTTTTTTTTCTCTTTCTCCTCCTTTCTGATTCTCTTTTCCTCCCTCCTGTTTCCTCTCTCTCTCTCTGTCAGCATTTACTGTGCACCTGGTGTAATAGGCCCTGAGAATGGAAGTGTACCACCAGGGTGAGGGGCAGGAGGGTGCGTAACGACCCGTGGTTGCTGAGGATGTGATTCAACCTTCTTCATGTGTGGCCCATGGCAGGGGAGGAGACAGCAGGTCCTGCCTGCCTACCTCTTGCTGGGCCTCGGGGATAGGGCCCTTCAGAACTGGGTCATATATGTCTTTGCCAGGCCTTCAGGGTGCTAGGGCCTTATTAGGGGAAGAGAAAGCATGTGAAGATGGCTGGGACCCTGAAATGACTCTCTGAAGACCTGGAGCAGGAGATAAAGTTAGGAGGGCAGTTCTAGGGGTGTCCTGGGGCCTTCCTGTCAGGGAATTTGGACTCCGTCTGGTAAGCCACAGTGAACACTTGCTTTGCTTTGCTGGGAAACCATCTCCCTGGCTGCCGGTGAGATCAGGGCGAGGGTTTAGATGGGACCAGAGGTTCTCTCTCCAGCCCATCCTTTCTCAAGGTGCCTCGTGTGCACCAGAGTTCTTTAAGAAGATGGGAGGAGGGTCCTGCTTGAACCCAGAATCTCCATCCACCTCATTTCCTCCTTAATCTGGTGAAAGGAGGGAGTGAGCAAGAGGCCCCAGGGTGCTCAGGACACTGGACTCTCATGTTCGAAGCAGACACTAGCATCTGTTAGATCAGACATGAGCTGAGAGGGTTATGTGCGATCCGTCAGCACAGCCGCCCCACGGATGGAATGTCATTAGCCCTGTTTTATAGCTGGGTTCAGACAGATTAACTCACTTGCCCAAGGCCACTCAGCCTCGTCTGTAAAATGGGGACAGTGTTCCCTACCCAGGCAGGGGTGTGGGAATGACAGTGTGCTGACATGTGATACTCCGCAGTGGCGTCCTGAGAGGAGGGGGAGGAAGGCAATCCAGCTGGGGGCTGGCTGGGGGACAAAGGGCTGGGTCTGAAATGCCTTTGGCATTGCAGAGGTGCAGTTCCTGCCTGGACTGAGTGTTAATTGGGGTGGCCTTGTGGGTGCCAGTGATGCACATCAGGTATGTGCTTCCATCAAGGGT
This sequence comes from Glaucomys volans, assembly GCA_020662805.1. NCBI lineage: Eukaryota > Metazoa > Chordata > Mammalia > Rodentia > Sciuridae > Glaucomys > Glaucomys volans. The sequence continues at coordinate 403,196 of JAJEJO010000599.1, read as the reverse complement.
AGCCATGAGATCCAGGAGGAGCTTTCTGGCACCCTGTGCCTGGTCCTGGAGATACTGCAATGAGTGGGACAGACAGTGACCTGGGATGCCCTTGTCCTCAGAGCCAGGGCTTCTGAGCACAGCTAGTCACATTTGGGCCGAGAACCTCAGCTTCCTGAGAAAAGCAGCTGACTTGCTTCCTTTCCCTCCCAGACACTCCCTGATCCCGCGACCTCAGCATTTCCCTGGGTCCAGCCAGGGCATTGCTTCTTGAGGAGCCAGAGTGGGGACCAGGGTGGCTGGAGCACCCCAGCCTGGTTGAGGAAGAAAAGGGGAAGCACAGCAAGAAAAGGGGAAGCCAGGTTTGTCCTCTGCCAGGAGCCGTAGCACTGCCAGACCACAGGAGGTTCTGCATGAGCAGGGACAAGCACCTGAGGCAGTATGGCACGGTGGCTGCAGGCAGGGCCTTCGGTTCTGGTCCTGGGTTGGGCTTTGCTTCGTGTCCAGGTGGCCCTGGCAGATCACTGACCTGGCTGGTTTCAGGTCCCTCCTGGATCTATCAGGGTCCCTGCTCCCTCAGGTCAAGTTGAGCACCGAAGGCCCTAGGGCAGGACAGGTGCCTAGCACAGAGCCCGGTGGACAGGGCCGTGCTGACTGTCATGGATGCAGGTGGCCCTGGGCAGGCCCTGCTTCCTCTCCCCCCTAGGTTATCACACAGGCAGCGATGGCTCCACTCTGTCCAAGGAGCCCAGGTCCTGGGAGGGACCTTCTCTACTTGCTCCTGCACCAGCCATGTTCTGGCTTGGGAGGTGGCTGTCGATTCCCATGTGCCACGGGAGCCCCTCAGGGGGACAAAGGTTTGAGCATCCTGAATTTGTGCCCTAGCCACCTGGGCCACTCGGGGTCACCTTTTCCTCATTCTCATCTGACCAACGCATAGGCAGGGTCCTTCCAATGAGATCATGAGCTTAACGGGCCTGGGTCATGGACCCTCCCAGAATGATTTAGAACAAAAACAAGGGAACTCACCTAAATGTCCATGGGTCATAACCAAAGCTGACGCCGGGGCCCAGTTCCACGTGCTCTTCCTCTGAACTCACTGAAGCAGCACAGCAGCCGCACGAGCCAGGCCCTGTCATTACCCCACGGTCAGGTGAGAGGCCCGAGGCCCGAGAGGCTGGGACCTGGCCCACGCTGACAGCTGGGATGGGAACGCATTGTCCTGACCCCAGACCCCACACTTGTCAGAGGCCCCTTACAACCCGCGAGCGAGGACTGCGTCTTCCTCCTCTGGTTCAGGGCTCAGGCCAGGGTAGGTGATTGGGCCCCAGCGAGCGTAGGCTGGGATGACCGTGGACAGGAGCTGGCCTTCCACTGCTGACGCCTCCTCTCTTTCTTCTTTTAGAACCAGCCCTCGCCTGCTCTGCCTGCTAGCGCCTCCTCTCCCTCGTGGCCCTTGCCCTCACAGGCTGGGGCCCTCCCCCTGCAGCCATGGTCCGGAGGAAACTGGGCCCTAGCAACTTCTCCAGCTGCCCCAATGGATCCAGCCAGTGGATATGGGATGTGTTCGGCGAGTGTGCCCAGGACGCTTGGGACGAGGCCAGCGTGGGCCTGGGCTTGATCTCCATTTTCTGCTTTGCAGCATCCACCTTCCCGTGAGTAGTCCCTGGTGACAGAGCAGGGCAGGGTCAGTGGCTGTGCTGGCTCCAGGCCAAGTGAACCCCTTCCCTTCCCCTCCTCCAGCCGCATTCACTGACTTCCATCCAGCCAGCTCTGCAGGGTTACATGGACCCCCAGCAGGCCAGGCCCCAGGCTGGGCAATGCTGACATGGACATGGTAATTTTGCATAGTTTATTGAGCACCTGCTACGTTCCAAGGGCTGGACCTGTTTTTACCTCGTCTGGTCCTCCTAACAGCCCTGTGACAGAGGTAGTTACTTTCTCTATTTGACAGATGAGGGAACTGAAACCCAGGGAGGTGGCCCTGGTGGCACAGCTGGGAAGGTGGGGAGTGGGAGGACTGGAGGCAGCAAGCAGGCTCCTGTCCTCAGAGCTTGGACAACGTGGGGGTGGAGACGAGAGCTCTAGTGGGGGTCCAAGGACACAGTGCCTGACGGCACGGGGGTCAGGCGTGTCCGCACTCAGCTCTGCCACCCCTGGGCAGTCACGTCACTGCTCCGTGACCATCTCATCTGTAAAATGGGAACAGGTTGCCACCCTCGGGTTGCTGTGACGATGGCTTGGGGGGACTGTAAAATACACTCAGGCCTTCACACACAGGTGCCCAAGTGTGAAAGCATCCCTGGTGGCACACTATCTTTCCATTACATGAAGCAGAGGAGAGGGCACTTCCCAGTCTGCAGAGGCAGGAGGGGTGCAGTCAGAGGGCCTGGAGGTCGGCCCTCAGCCAGGAGCTGTCGACAGTGAGAACTGGAGTGTGGGACAGAGTGTGCCTTCAGGGACAGCAGGTGCAGGAGAGAAGGGACAGTGCCACAGTGCTGGCTGGACAGCTTGGGGGAGGCCGAGGAGGTCGGCAGGGGAGCTGCCCCCTGAGGCCCGTTCTCCAGTGTTAAGAAATGCGCTCTTGGGCTGGGGCTGGGGCTCAGTGGTAAAGTACTTCTGGGTTCAACTGGAAGGAGGAAGGTAAAGGAGAGAGTGAGGGAGGGGAGGAAAGAAGGAAGAAAGGAAGGCTAGTCATCCGTGTTGTACTATGTATCAGTACTTCAGTCCTTTTAATAGCTGAGTAATATTCCATTCAATGTACATACCATGTTTTGTTCACGCTTTCTTCCATCGATGGACGTTGGAGTCATTGCTCTTTTTGGTTACTGTGATCCATATTGTACGTACGTTCACGTACAAGTTTAGTGGAGATTTATGTTTTCACTTCTCTTGAGTATTTCCCTAGGATTAGAATTGCTGAGTCAAATGGTAACTGTGTTTAATCATTTTTTGTGGGGGTTGGGGGTTGGTACTGTGCTGGGCCACATCCCTAGTCCTTTTTATTATTTATTTAGAGACAGGCTCTTGCTAAGTTGCTTAGGACCTTGCTAAGTTGCTGAGGCTGGCCTTGAACTTGTGATCCTCTTGCCTTAGCCTCCTGAGTCATTGGGTTTACAGGTGTGTGTCACCGTGGCCAGCCTAACTTTATTTAATCTTTTGAGGACTTGCTGGACTATTTTTCAAATGGTCTGTACATTTTACCTTTCCACCAGCAGTGCACAGGGACCCACTTTCCCCAGCTCCTGAACTCAGTAGCGGCTCTTTTTTATCATAGCTGTCCGTGTGGGTGTGCAGAGGTGTCCAATGGTGTCCCCTTTGAGTATTTTTTTCCTTTGGGCATCATATCTAATCCAAGTAGCAAAGATTGGACTTTTATTCTAGGAGGTTTCTAGATGTGACTTACGTTTAGATGTTTGTGTTACGTTTTGTACTTGGTGCGAGGTAGGGGCCCATCTTCATTTTTTTGCATGTGGATATCCGGTGGTCCCAGCATTGTACATTGAAGACTGTCCCTCCCCCGTTGAACTGCCCAGTGCCCCGTTGGAGGCCTGCATTCTGCTGACTTCCCTGCTCCCAGGTGCCGTGTGACCCGGGACATGAGTAGCAGATGGATGCGTCTTTACCTCTGCAAAGCATCCATTCTGGCACCTTGGAAAGACAGTCTGGGAGTGACAGGGAAGGCTGGGAGAGACCCGGGCTTGAGAGGCTGCGGAAGCTCAGAGAGCAGTGAGGGAGGGCCACAGGAGGCACCCTGCACAGGGCTGGGGGGCTGATGGAGGCTGGGGCAGCTCCCTGCTCTGGGAGACAGTATCTGAGGAGCTCCTGAGGCTTCAGCTCCCTGCTTGGGCTTGGCTGATTAACCAGTGAGGGGGTTGGAGGCTGCGGAGGGAGCCCCAAGTGACAGCGGAAGGGCAGCCCCTCCTAGTCGCCCCCTAGGACTCTGGGTCCCCTGGATGGACAAAGTCACTCCTGCAATTTTTTTTTTTTTTTTTTTTTTTGGAACCAGGGATTGAACTCAGGGACACTTGGCCACTGAGCCACATCCCCAGCCCTATTTTGTATTTTATTTAGAGACAGGGTCTCACTGAGTTGCTTAGGGCCTCGCTAAGTTGCTGAGGCTGGCTTTGAACTCGCAATCCTCCTGACTCAGCCTCCCAAGTCGCTTGGATTACAGGCGTGCGCCACCGCCCAGCCCTACTCCTGCAATTTTTGAGACAAGTCAAGTCAGAGCATCTCAGGAGGAGCCTGAGGGTCACGGGGTGAACCTTCCTCGAGAGCCTTCTCCCTGCCAGGCCTCTGCTGGCCGCTGCCCCTGCCCTCAGGGAGTGTGAGTCCAGGAGGGGTGGGGTTGTTGGGTGTCACCAGAGGGAGGGGAAGAAGCCTGCTGAGCTCCTGGGGAGGAAGGGGGGGATATATATCTGAGGGGGTAAGGTGAAGGGGCATGTCTGGGCCCAAGGGGGCGGGCAGGCCATCTGCAGAGGAGCGGGGAGCGGGGAGGAGGGGACAGCCCCTCTCTGGGCAGGTGCCAGAGGGTGTAGTCCTTACTGAGGAGCTCTGGATGCTGCCTGGTTTTGGCAAGATTGGAGTTTTAGAAAGATCCAAGAGGAAGGCCGGCTGAGGGGAGGCTTGGTCAGGCTTGGCCAGGCCTCCAGGGCGCTGTGGAGCAGGGGCTGTAGGAGGTGCGGTGGCGGTGGTGGCGGGGTGGCATGGGAGGGGCCGCCTTTCTGAGCCTGGCTTGGGCTGTGGGTGGAGTGAGATGCCCCTGCGTTTCTTTCCTTCCCTTTCTTTCTGGGCTGAGGGTGGAGCCCAGGGGAGCGCCTCCCCAGCCTCCTCTCCCTCCCTTGCTGCCTGCTCCTTTCTTCCTCTTTGCAGATGATTCAGAAGAACTTTGAGGTCCTGAGGGTGCAGCTCAGGGATAGGGGTGCCCAGCATGTGGGAGGCCGGGGTCCATCCCCAATACTGTCAGGGGAGGGAAGGGACGTCTGAGCCACCGCTGGCTCTGGTTGGGGTGTGGATCGAGCTGTGATGGCACCTCCTCAGTCCCCAGCGGGGAGGATCCTGACCGACCTGACTTCATGGGGCTGTGAGGACTGAAGGGGTTGACAGGCAGAGGCTCTGAGCCCTGGGCCCCCGGCAGCATTGGCTCACCTACCACCCGACCACAGATCCAGAGAAAGGGTTCCAGCACCGGAGACCTTTGGGAAAACGTCCAGGGCAGCAAAAGCCTGGGACATTCATTCCAGAGTGACAGGACCCCTGCCTGAGCTCCTTGCTTGCCGCTGAGGACCGTCAGGCTGTGATTGGGCCTGTCACATCATCAAGCACTCCAGGGTCTTGGGTCCTGCCACCATTGCTGCCCTGCCTCCAACCCTCATCCTGATAAAAAAAAAAAAAAGCAGCCAGGCAGCTATGAGGTTGTTCTTAGGACGCGACACAACTTCAGGACCCCACATAGACCCAAAGTCCCCTGAGACCCCAGGGCGCGGTGACAGGAACCTGAGAAGCACCTGGCTCTCTCCAGAAGATGCACAGCGTGAGCTCCCAGGCCAGAGGAGATGCCCAGGTAGCAATCATCCGAAGAGCCAGCGCCTCCCGCCGCTCCTGCCCGCAGGAAGGACGGGCTCTGGGCCATCTCCTGGCCAGCACTGCCCTGCCTCCCTGTACCGCGGTCATCTCTTGGGGAAGCTTCCCTCGTTGGCCATCTAAGGGGCTTCGCAGCCCCGGCCACTGAACCGCATCCCCTCCTTCCACAGCCAGTACATCAAGGCCTGCAAGACGGGCAACATGGACCAGGCCCTGTCCCTGTGGTTCCTCCTTGGCTGGATCGGTGGAGACTCCTGCAACCTCATCGGCTCCTTCCTGGCTGACCAGCTGCCCCTGCAGGTGGGTGGGTCCCCGGGCAGTGTGGGGCAGCCAGCAAAGGAGGTCCAGGCTTCAGGACCCTGACCCACGTCTAGAGAGAAACTTCTGATTGTCATGCTGTGTGACAATGGGCAAGTCACTGCCCTTCTCTGGGCCTGTTTCCCCATCTGCAGTGTGAGTTTACTGAACCACTGGGATCTTTGGCTTCTGAGAGGCTATGACCCTAAGTTTTCAGGGTGTAAACCCTTGAGGAAATGGAGTCTTTGGGAACCCCAGAGGTCATCATCTGTGGCCAGGCAGAGCTGAGAATCACAGGAAGACAATGTCCTCCCAGGGGGGACCATAAAGCCTCCACTGCAGCCACGTCAGGCTAAACCAGGGCATCACAGACCCAGAGTCCTGCTCTGTCCTGCCTGTTGGCGCTGGCCATGGGTCCTTGGCACCTGCTGGGGCTCCATGCTTGGCAGGGCCCTTGGCCCCTCTGGTCTCATTGTGCCGGGGTAGGAACTGTGATTCTTCCTTTCCAGGTGAGGACACAGGTCAGGGAGGCGAGTGACTCCGTCAGGTGGCCCAGCTGGGCTGCGGCAGTCTCCTGGGACTGCAGCCAGCGCTGGGCCCTGCCTTGTCTTGCAGACCTACACAGCTGTGTACTACGTCCTGGCCGACCTGATGATGCTGACGCTGTACTTCCATTACAAGTTCAAGAAGCGGCCCTCCCCCTGTGAGTGCGGCCGCTGCCCGGGTCAGGAGCTCTGCTGGCGGCCGAGAGGGCCTGCACTGGGGAGGAAGCAGGTTTCCCATTGCAGGGCGATAACACTGACCTCGCACAGGCCTTATCTAAAAGCCTGAACCTCAGTCGGCCAAGATGGAAGATCAGGGCCTGAGCACATCCGGGCCCAGACCGCAGGGAGGGTCACTGCACTGATTCCCCTTCAGCAAACGTGGCCCTGCTCCTCCTCTGTGTCTGGCCCTGGCCTCAGAGCTGGGAAATGAGGGCTTGTCACACAGGCTGCCTCTGCCCAGCGGGACTTAGAAGGCAAACAGTCAAGGTCAGCTTGAGGGCTAACAGGACTGTGGAGGCCCCTGTGAGGGAACAGCTCCCCCCACTGCCCTCATGGTCCACCTGAGAAGGGTACTGTCCTTACAGTGGTGCACGCCTGTGAACCCAGCAACCCAGCAGGCTGAGGCAGGGCTGGGGTGGTACGTAACTCAGTGCTAGAGCACTTGCCTAGCTCGGGTGAGGCCCTGGGTTCAATCCTCAGCACCACATAAAAACAAATAAAAAAGGTTAGTTACATTCTTTTTTTTAAAAAAGAAGAGAGACTGAGGCAGGAGGATCGGAAGTTTGAGGCCAGCCTCACCAATTTAGTGAAACCTTAAGCAATTTAATGAGATCCTGTCTGAAAATAAAAAATAAGGAGGACTAAGGAGCTCAGGGGTAAAGGACCGCTGGAATCAAGCCCTGGTATCAATAACCAAAAAACAAACCAAAAAACCTCAGAGAGGCCAGGTCACTTGTCCGAGGCCACGCAGCATCTAAACGCTCAGGGGCCAGGCCGGCCTCAGTCCCAGTCTCCTTTGCCACTCAGATCCCTAACTGGGCTTCTCTCCTGCCCCCTGACAGTATCCGCACCCATCAATTCCGTGCTCTTGTTCGTCCTGGGGACCGTGTGCACCTTGCCCCTGCTGAGCAGCCGCAGCCCCGTGGCTGCCCCGAGGGAGGTCTTCCGGGGGCGGACCCTCCTGTCTGTGGAGCCGGTGGCTGCCCCGAGGGAGGTCTTCCGGGGGCGGACCCTCCTGTCTGTGGAGCCGGGCAGCAAGGTGAGGTGCAGGTTAGTGGTGGTAGACTGGGGGGCCGGCTCTCCCACGTGGTCGTGTGGGTAAGCGGGGTGGGGGCCCTCTGGGAGGGGTCTCTGCGCCTGCTGCCCCCACTGGCCCCTGAGCGCTGTCTCCCGCCCGCAGCCCTTCACAAAGCAGGAGATCGTGGGCTTTGTCATCGGCTCGGTCTCCAGCCTGCTCTACCTGCTGTCCAGGCTGCCTCAGATCCGCACCAACGTGAGCCCTGCGGGGTGGGCGGGCCGCGGGCACAGGGCCAGCTGGCAGCTCTCCGGGGTTCAGACAGCCTGGTGCAGGACTTGTTCAGACGGTCGGGACCGACCTCAGTGTTGGCTTGGCCCGGTTACCTCGACTCTCCGTGCCTCAGTTTATGCCTCTGGAAAATGGGCGTGGGGAGGGCCGCCACTGGGGGACGCAGGAGACCCAGGTGTGTCTCAGGGCAGGTGGGGTCACCGAGAGGGAGTGGCTGAGCTCAGGCTGAGGGGAGAGGGTGGGGACAGGGAGGGGGAGACCGGCTGGGCCCAGGAGTCTGCAGGGCTGGGAGTGGGCCTCTGGGGGTCAGCAGTCACGGGCGGGGGTGGGCCAGGTGGTCGGAGTGAGGATGAGGCTGGTCTGTACGCCAGGCGCAGGTTGGGGCCCGGCACAGTGAGAACTGCTCAGTATCACGATGCAGGGCAGACAGACACACGGACAGCAACGGTCCAGGCGCCAGGAGCCGGCTTGGATGCCTCTAACCCCGCCCCCTTGTCCCCAGTTCCTGCGGAGGTCAACCCAGGGCATCTCCTACTCGCTGTTCGCGCTGGTCATGCTGGGGAACACGCTGTACGGGCTGAGCGTGCTGCTCAAGAACCCCGAGGTCGGCCAGAGCGAGGGCAGCTACCTGCTGCACCACCTGCCCTGGCTCGTGGGCAGCCTGGGCGTGCTGCTGCTCGACACTGTCGTATCCTTCAGGGGCTCCAGGCTGGGCAGCGTGGGTGGCCCAGCTTCTGCATTTGCGCACCCATCTACCTGGCCAGCTAGCCATTCCTCCCACCATCTACCCACCCACCTGGGCAAGCTGGCACCCACCCACCCACCCACCCACCTTCCCGTCCACCCATCAACTGACCATCCACCCACCCACCCATCCATCCATTTACCCATCCATCCACACATCTGCCTGGCACCAGGTTCATCAGTGAGCAAGAACAGAATGGCCCTCGCCTGGTGACCCTTACAGGTCAGCGGGGAGTCAGGACACAGAATTGTCAGCTAGTGACTTCCTTGCAGTGAAACCAGGTACTGCAGAGAAAGGCAGCCAGAGGGCATTCCGTGGGGCTGCCCTGCTTTAGAGGGCGCTCAGGCCTCCACATGGGTATTTAAGTTGGCCGAGGGAGAAGTCGGTCAGGCAGAGGTGCGGAGGGAGAGTTCCGCTTGTGCAAAGGACCTGGGGAATAAAAAAGAGTGGCCCATCCAGGCATGGGAACACAGGCAGGAACGTGGAGCCCCGTGGAAGTGAGAGTCAGAAGGCCCTGGGCTCAAATCCTGCCCCCCGCTGCTTCCTGGCCGTGGCACAGGGCTAGCCCGCGGCCGTGCCTCCGTGCCTTCTTGTGAGTTAGCAGTTGCTGTCTCACCAGGACAATGGGAGACCACGGCAGATACCGGAAAGCTCTCCCCATGTGACAGGCGGGTGCTCAGCAGATCTTGCTCATGGCAGAACAGGACATGGTTTGGGTCTTATCTGGGAGAAGGGAAACCTGGACCTCGTTCTAACATTTGCTGAGTCCCTGCAGGATGTGATAAGAAAAATTTAAGCTCTAGTGGCCCAAAGTGACCCAGTCGTGGTGCTCCCCAGGATGCTGTAGGCTGGGAGGACGGCAGGGCCCTGGCGGGGGTCAGGCGAGGCTGCCTGAGGAAGGACTGGGCTGGACTTGAGGAAGGCTGGAGAGCATGCAGGGGGCGGGGAACAGGAGGTGCTGGCCAGGAGCTCGTGCCTGGGCCTCTCCTGCCATAGAGAGGGACGTGGGAGGCGGCGCCTGGTGGAGGCAGGCCCACCGTCTGCTGGGTCAGCCTTAACATCGCCTCAGATCTCCATCCAGTTCCTGATGTACCGAGACAGCGTCACCTCCCCAGAGCATGAGCCCCTCCTCCCCAGCTGACCACACTCCAGGAGGACAGGGGCCTCCAGGTGGCAGCCCAGAAGGGAGAGGTGTGGGCAGTGGTGTTGCTGGCGCCCCTGGATTGGGCCTTGGTGACAGCCTGTGGAGGCTGGATTCCGGGCCCAACGGCCTCCCCACCAGACTGACTGACTTCGGAAGAGGACAGCGCCCAGGGCCGTCCCAGCACCCTGCAGGTCCACCTCCGGGTCTGAGGAGCTGCCCCAGGGCCCCGTGAGGAATGGGCTGCAGCAGAGCCAGACCTCAGAAGGCAGCGCCCCCCACCTACCTCATTCTGCCGCACGTCCTGGGCCACTGCTGCGGCTGCACCCAGGACCGCGGGGACGCGGGACCACCTAGTAAACGGTACTCCCAGCAGCGCCTGTTTCAGTTGCTCCTTGCCAAGGTGCTGGGCGTCTGGGCTGCCCTGGGGACATGGTGGACGGGGACCTAGTGTGCGCTGAGCCAGAGCGGAGGACCCATCTGCCCACAGCCCTGGCCCAGCCCCCTGGCCCTGGTTTCTGTGGCCTCCCTCTCCACGCCGTCTCTGTGACACGCCCACCCTGGTGGTGGGGACCAGGAGCGGGAATGACACACCAGTGGGTCCTTGTGCCTGGTGCTCCGGGAGAAGCAGAATAGCGAGGGGTCAGCTTGGTTGGCCTCTTAGCTTTTCAGTTCCTCAGTGACCTGCGACATGGGGTGACAGTGCCATCCTTCATGTGTCCGTTCAAGGATTAGATGAGGTGGTGCTGCTGTGGAGCTTAGCTCTGAACTCTGGTAGGAATTGCTCAGCAAAGGTTAGCCTTGGTGATTTGTAGTTGGAAAGAGGGACAGGCCTCCCTGGAGGAGGTGACAGGCAGGGGGAGGACAGTGAGGTGGCAGGGCCAGGCTCGGAGCTCTTTCCTGGGCCCTGCACTCCGTTTGTTTCCAGGCATCCTTCCGGTCCCCCTTACATCCTCACAGCCCTGGGTGTCCCGGGTGAGGGGCCAGCTCCTGGACCTGATCTCACCCCCACGTACCTCACCCTACGTCCAGGAATTGGAACTCCGAGCCCCTCGGGGCCTCCTGGTGGGCTTTTCTTTCAGAGTGTCCCCAACCAGTGGGAGGGAAGAGGGCCTGGGCCCCGGGCATTGAGTGAAGGCAGCCTCCACCAGGCCGCGCTGACCAGGCCTGGGCTGTGGTGAGCTCGCTCTGCTTCCTGCTGAGGAGGGGAGACAGTGGCCGGGCCCTGGTGGTAAGAATTGTGACCACAGGTAGAGTGTGCCCTAGGACTGAGGAAATAGACCTGGGGACTTCGCAGAGGAGTGGTTTAGGATTTAAGCAGGGGCACTTCATCACCGAGCCACATCCCAGACCCTCTTATTTTTTATTTTGAAACAAGGTCTTGCTAAGCTGCTGAGGCTGGAATTGAACCCACAACCCTCCCACCTCAGCCTCTGGAGCAGCTGGGTTATTGCACTGGGCCCCCAGCTGAGGCCAGAGGGAGGCCAATTCCAGGAAAGGGGAGGCAGGTGCGGAGGCCTGTGGGCTAGGCCTGGCTGCTCCCCTTACCCAGAGCCTTCCTGGGGACAAGGACCAGGTTCTGGGGACAGGGCTTGTGCAGGTAGCTCGTGGGTGGAGAGGGTTTGGCTGGGAGAGCCTCTGTGGCTGGAGAGAGTGAGGGGGATCGGGGTTAGGTGGGCAGTGAGGACAGGTACGGCCAGTGTCCCGCCCCACGCCGTCGGCCAGGCCGATGACGTCTGCAGAGCACGAGCCGAGTGCTGGCCAGGCCAGGTCCCTCACTGTCGTCCTCACAGCCCCGGTCCTGTGCCACGACCCCCTCCGATGGGTGGAATTTCGGTGGCTGGAAGAGGGGTGTGACTTGCCTAAGTGGCCCCTCTGCCACTGGCCCGTTAGGCCCTCGGGCTTCCATGCCTCCTTCACCCTGTGGAGCTGCGGCCTGAGCAGGACTCTGCTCCCTCCCTGGCGGGGTCCCAGGTGTCCCTGCCATCCAGCCTTACCCTGCTGGGCTCAGTCCCTCCATCCATCCCAAGTGGCCTTTCCCTGAGTCTCTGGACCACAAGGGAGGGTGCCCCCGTCACTGCTGGCCACAGCCGAGGCTTGCTTCAGGTACCCTTTGCCAGCTTCACGTCTGGCTCCACCTGGGGCTGGGTCCTGGCTCCATGCCACTCACGGGGGGCCAGGTGGCACCCTGTCAGCCTGAAGTCCCAGTGCTCGGTGTGGCCGCGTTAGCCCAGGGCAGGCCCAGACCGGGGCGGGCAGGGGAGAGGAATGAACTCAGCCCCGGGAGCGTCTGTCCCTTCCTCCAGGAGGTGCCCCGCTGGCGGAGCTCTGGCCTTCAGGTGTCCAGTTGTCTGAGAGCTGTGGTTCCTTCCCTCACAGGAAGCCCCAGTCAGATGGGGGAGGTGCGGCCCTGTCCCTGGGTAGTGTCCTGTGTGATGGTGGAGACACATCTCTGCTCTCAGGGAGCGGCTAGGGGACAGCTCTTCAAACCTTGGTCCTCCCCGACCTTGGAGGCCTCATTCACTGCTCCAAGTGGGTCACACTGGTGGGGTGGGGCCCAGTTAGGTGGTGCACACTTATCATCCCAGTGGCTCGGGAGGCTGAGGCAGGAGGATCGCAAACTCAAAGCCAGCCTCACCAAAGTGAGGTGCTAAGCAACCCAGTGAGACCCTGTCTCTAAAATATAAAAAGGACTTGGTGGCCGGGGTTGTGGCTCAGTGGTAGAGTGCTTGCCTAGCACGAGGGAGGCACTGGGTTCAATTCTCAGCACCGCACATAAATACATGAATAAAGGTTCATCAATAACCAAAAAAAATGTGTATGTGTGTGTGTGTGTGTAAAACAAATAAATAAAAAGGTCTGGGGATGTGACTCAATGGTTGAGTAACCCTGGGCTCAATCCCTGGTACAAAAGGGAGGGAGCGAGGGAAAGACTGGTGCGGCTGGCTCTGGGGCTGGAGGAGCCTGGGGATGTGCCCAGGGCCACGTGTTCTATGCCCCAAGGGGGGATCTGGGGACACACCCAAGTGGGAGGGGGTGTGTGGAGCAGAACTTGAGTCCCAAGCATGCCCAGCCATGGCCCGTGACTTGGGAAGGTGTCCTGAGCTTTGGTCTCTTCATCCTATGGGACCAGCCGTGAGGCCATCGACCTCAAAAGAGAGCGAGCTGGTGAGCCCAGGCCCCAGCACCAGTGCCGGGAGAGATGAGGCCTCCATCCCTGGAAGCTGCCGGCTTCCTCCAGCCAGAGGACGGCCAGTCCCGCTGACAGGACACCTCCATGTGTGGCTTTCCTTTCCCTCCTCGTGTCCTTGCGGCAGGCCTGGGGCTTGGTGGGACAGGAGCCCCACTCCCTGCCAAATCCTGGGGCCTGGTGTGTGGGCCTTGGACTTTGCAGCCAGGTTTAGCCACAGAAACGGGACTGTACCTGCCAGTGGTTCCACGTCCCTACTGTGGCAGGCTAGATCTGTGGAAGTGCCCGGCCGCTGCTCCACAGCCAGCTGCCAACCCCCCCGTCCCAGGATGGGGTGAGGGGCAGGAGAAGCTGGCCAGCCAGCCGGGGCCTTCTCAAGGAGGCTGCGTCCCAGTTCCTGTTGGTTATTTATCAGTCACACTGCGAGCTCTTGAAAACAGCTAAGGCAACCTGGCCTCAGCTCTGGTTCTCCAGGAAGGGGTGAGCTGTGTCCCTGCCCTTCCCTTCTCAGGTGGGACTTCGTGGTTTTCATTGGGGCTGAATGGTGGAACCTCAGAGGTTCTCGGGAAGATGGCCAGGTGCTAAGCCCTGATGAGAAAGTATTAAATCAATCGGCTTCATGATTGACCCTGAGAAGGGTGTGGGGCGCCTGATGACGTGGATTGACTCAGTTCAGCTGATCCAGTCCCCCAACCCTGTGACGGTCCTCAAGACACAGTCACCTTCACTTTGCCCACTTCCCCGCCCCACCAGACCGGACAGAGACTGTCCACCCTATCCACCATCGTATCTGCAGGACCTAGTAGATGCTCAATAAATGGTGAAAAAATGAATGCCTAACAGTCCATCAAAGCATCTGAGTGGGAAGTTTAGGTCAATGAGAATATAATGACATCCTGTAACACCTCCACTCAGATACGATCCTCAGTAATCTGAAGGCCAACTAGTAGGCAGCAGTGTGTGGTCAATTAGTTGCTAGAGAGAAGTACAGATTCCATCTATTTCTCAAAGGGATAAATACATAGTCTACTCATTCTACAGAACACTTATGTATTTATTTTACACAACTGGGGATTGAACACAGGGGCCCTCCTACTGAGCCACATCCCCAACCCTTTTTATTTTTTGAGACAGGGTCTTGCTAAGTTGCTTAGGGTTTTGCTAAGTTGCTGAGGCTGGCTTTGAACTTATGATCCTCCTGCCTCAGCCTCCCAAGTTGCTGGGATTACAGGTGTGTGCCACTGCAGCCAGCCCTTTTTATTTTTTATTTTGAAACAGGGACTCACTAAGTTACCCAGGCTGGCCTCAAACTTCAATACTCCTGCCTCAGCCTCCTGAATAGCTGAGATTGCAGGTGTGTGCCACCAAGCCTGACTGTACAGAGCATTTATTAAGCACTTATTCCAGATTAGAAAGTTTGACAAAAGAGCAGAGACAGTGAAGTGGGAGTGCCAATGTATGAAGAAAACACTTTAAATGACATAAAATAATAGAAAATTCAGATAAGACCTTTAAAATATTATACCACATTTAAACATATTTCAGAACGTATTTTTTCTTTTTTTTTCCCTTTTTTGGTTCTGGGGCTTGAACCCCGGGAAGCTCCACCACTATACTACATGCCAAACCCTTTATGTTTTCTGAGACAGGGTGTTGCTAAATTGCCCAGGCTGGTCTCAAACTTGCAATTCTCCTGCCTCAGCCTCCTGAGTTGCTGGGATTACAGGTATGCACCACCACACCTGGCTCAGAAACTTAATTTATGAGTTTATATAAAATGACAATTATATTGTGAACTTTGTCTTTTTAAAAAGGTAATTGAGCTGGGCGCGGTGGAGCACGCCTGTAATCCCAGCACTTGGGAGGCTGAGGCAGGAGGATCGAGAGTTCAAAGCCAGCCTCAGCAACTTAGCGAGGCTCTAAGTAACTCAGTGAGACCCTGTCTCTAAATAAAATACAAAATGGGGCTGGGGATGTGGCTCAGTGATGGAGTGCCCCTGGGTTCAATCCCCAGTACCAAAAAAAAAAAAAAAAAAAAAAAAAGGTAATTGAGGGCTGGGGATATAGCTCAGTTGGTAAAGTGCTTGCCCTGCAAGCACAAGGCCTTGGGTTTAATCCCCAGCACCACAAAAAAAAAAAAAAGAAAAAAAAAAAGTAATTGACTAGAAGGAGAGATATAAATGATAACCACACTATAAAATAAGAAAAAAAATAGCACAAATTAGTTTGGGCTAAGAACCATCTGTTCAATAAATCAATCACATCTTAAATCACTGCAGTTCCCAGCGAACTGTAGAATCTGTAAGAAGGCCTGGGGTGGCGGTTTGTTCCTGTGATCCCAGCGACTCAGGAGGCTAAGGCAGGAGGATCATTTGAGACTAGGAGTTCAAGGTCAGCTTGGGCAACATAGTAGAACAGCTTCAAGAACATAGAACAAAGCAGAATCAGTAATGAAGTTCTCAAAGTATTTGCAGCTAACCGGTCCAGTCTGACAGATTTAACGGCACGTGATTAACACGTGGTTTTCCTGCAGCAGCTTTTCACATCTGAGCTCTACTGAGACCGTAAGGTGGGATGCCGCAGCTTATCCTAACTTCTGTAACATTTATAATACCTGGACGACTTCCTGCATTGCCCGGAGCCAGGCATACCCATGGAATTTTTAGGCTGCCACGGAGGCTTAAAAACAGCCACGTGGCTGGGGTGTGGCTCACTGTGCCCGCACCACCAAACAACAAACCGTTACAGAAAACAGGAGAAAAAGCCAGTTGCCCTTGCAATTCAGAAGTGGACACAGGGGCCTGCTGGGTATCGAGGACAGTCGATGTGGGGGACAAGTCTGGCTGTGGGGCTGGGGATGTAGCTCAGTTGGTAGAGAGCCTGCCTTGCAAGCACAGGCCCTGGGTTCAATCCCCAGCACCGCAAAAGAAAATAAAAATAAAAAAGTCTGGCTGTGAAGTGGAGCAGCTGGGGCTGCTTCCTGACCACCTGCCCTGGGAAGAGGGACAGGGCTGGGAGCACCGAGTGAGGTGCATGGAGGTCAGGTGGTACCAAAGCAGCGCTGCCCAAGCAGAATGCCCAAGGCCTCCACCTGCTGGTCTGCCAGCACCCAGTGGCTTCGTGCATGTGCGGAGGCAGGGAGATCCGGGCCCCAGCGGCTGGCTGGGATGCTGTGTGGGGAGTGAAAGGCTGTGGAGGCCCCTGGCATCCACTCAAGCCTCACCCCTCCGGAGGTGCAGGGCATCACCTGTGCCACACAGGCTCGTGCCGGCAGGCTGCTGGCTGCAGGGCCAGGGCTCCTGCCACCACACCCAGGGCTCCTGTCTCCTATGGTGCCACATGGCACCAGGGGCACCTCCAGGGTGGGGGCCATGCCCCGCTGCTGCCAGACCCCAGGCATCTGTCCCTGCAGCCCAGGGACCCAGCTGCTGCATGCCCACCTTACACTTCACTTCTTAGGAAAGCTCAGGGCCCTGCCAGGGACACAGCTCTGCCACTGAGGCAGCCCGGGAAGGGGCACAGGAAGGAGCGGCTGGGAGGTGCCAGAGGTGGCCCTGGCCCTGGGCCAGGCCACAAACTCTCCTCTTTGGCCCCTCGATTGCCCCACCCCCAAGAAACCCTTTATCGGGAGACAGTCTGCACTCTCGCAAGCTCGACTCATCGAGAAACGAGCAGCGATGGCTCCTGTGGAAGGCTCCAGAAGGCAGAGCAAGAGCAAGCCCGTCCTATGTCACCATTGCTGGGTTTCGAATGTCTGGGCACATGGTTGCACCCCTAATAAACAAGAAAACTCATGCATTCAGCACCGTGTGCCAGGCATTCTGCCAATACAACCCCCGAGGCTGCCGCCCCCTACAGGACACAGGAGGAAATGGCTCACTGGAGAGTCCCAGTCTAGGCCTCTAGGTCCTGACCTCTGCCATCAATAGCTAAAAAATATAAAAGACTGTGCATGCTTAGGTGTACATACAACATATTTTGGGATACATGCCGTAAAAAGATGGTGACCAGTTCACAGTTACCTGCCCCCCTTTGCTGTTGTGGGAAGAGTGGCTGAAATCTGCCAGCCAGGTGTGGTGGCACACACTTGTAATCCCAGCCACTCAGAAGGCCGAGGCAGGAGGATCTGAAGTTTGAGGACAGCCTGGGCAACTTAAGACACTATCTCAAAATTTAAAATAAAGGGCTGGGGGATGTAGCTCAATGTAAAGTGCTGCTGGGTCCAACCCCCAGTACCAGAAGAATAATAAAACAATAAAAAATAAAAGCTAAGACAAGCCAGTGAGACTGGGGACACTGGGCCCTGATAAAGGGTTTATTGGATGAGCAGCGGCGAGGATCAAGTGGTTTTAAGCCCAGGAGGGTAGGTGACAGGGCACTGGGGGGAGGGTGCTGGCGGGCACTCGGGTCCTCCCTGGGGCAGCGCAGGGGAGACAGCTGGGCTCTGAAGCCCTGTGGGTTTTGGGGTGAGTTCCCTCAACTCTGACAGCCCGTTTCTTTGAATCTGTACAAGGGGCATTTTCTCAGCAGTGTGACCCCAGTGGGCACAGGCGCCTGCACACAGTAGGGGCTTGCTGGCTGCCTTGTTCAGCAGGGAGGGACAGAACCTCTGCCTCCCCGCACACCAGGGTGGCCTCGGGTGGCGGGCTGCTCTGGGGTGGGGTCCCTCCCCACCTGTGCCCACCTCCTGTCCCACAGGCTCCATGTCCCCACGAGTTCCCCGGCAAGAAAACACAACAGTGTGAACTGCGTCCCAGTTTCTTTTTTATTTTTTTGTTCTTTTTTTCCTTTTTTTTTTAAGTATGGCGGCTCAAGTATAAGATGTAGATTTTTTTGTTTAAGCTTTACAAAAAAACAAAATAAAACAAAAAACTCCTTTTGCATTCCATAAAAATTGACAGAAGAGCACCTGGCCAGAAGAGCAGGACGGTCACCCACCCACACGTGGTCTCCGCGGGACAGGGGCAGATCTGCGCAGGCCACCAGGCACCTCTCCCTCCTCCCAGAGCCGGCCCTGTCCCCCGACCCCCAGCCCCAAGCAACCCCCAAACACACGTGGAATCAGATTTCCAGTTTTTCTTCTATCTTTCACACACCACAGTTATTTCATAAAATTTTCTTGTTTTACATTTTTTACACCAATGTAACAAAAAGGTGGGAGGGTGGCCGACAGACAGTGTATTTATGCCTATAAATGGGGGTGGGAGGGGGAGGAAGACGGGCCCAGGTGAACAGAAAACACGGTCTCTATGGAAGGATCGAGAGTTTCGATAGCAAAATGTGGGAAGCAGGCCTCGGAGCCAGAGGAGAGAGTTTATCGGGCTTTATTCTCAGGGAGAGATGGCGCTGTGCGGTCGATGGTGCAAGGTGTTACGTGACCTGCCGGGAGGGGGACGGGAGCAGAAAACGAGTTTCTAAGAAAGGAATCTAACGAGTGCATGGCGGGTCGGTTAGCGCGAAGCGGAGGTTTAACACTGCTGCTTTCTCTTCAACGCCTCCACCAGGTCGTTCTTAAGAGCTTCTTGTTTTGATTTGTCTGCAAAAGTCTGCACAGACCTGCAAGGGAGGAAAGGCGGTCAGCGCTGGAATGGGAGGAGGATGCGGAGGCCGGGCTCCAGCCACCAGGCTGGCCTCACCCTGGAGGACACGGGGTGGGCACAGGGCCGCTGGACCTGCAACCCTCAGTGCCTCGCTGGGCTCCACGAGGCCTGTGCAGACAGGTCATCTGCCCCGGCCTGTGGGTGACCTGGCCCTGGCACCCAGAACCCCAGGTCACTCCTCTGGGTGCAGGTTCAATGCCCTCTGGAACCAGGCGGCTTCCAAGCACGATGTGAAGACTCTCAGCTTCAGACCAGCAGCCCCAGGCGGCAGGGACTCAGGCCAGGGTGGAGGTGCAGACTCTGGGCCATGAAGCCCCCTATAAAGCTTCCCCTCCCCTGCCCCAGCCCCACAGGGGAGGCTGGACGCTGTCCCCGCAGGTTGCAGGGCTCAGCAGCACCCCAGGAGCCAGCGTCTGTCTGCTGGGGTCGGTCAGGGCAGCGTCGAAGAGCAGGTGCTTCAGGGCTCCCCAGAACATCCCTCAGAAGTGCCCTGGGCCCCCCACTGTCAGATCCTGGGTCTGGGGGGAAACAGTCAGGGTCACAGACATTCACAGTTCACCAAGTGCTTTTCACACTGTGTGTCACTCAATCCTCATAAGCATCTCAGGGAGTCGTCACCATTATTAACTCTGATTTATAGACAAGGAAACTGAGCTCAGAGAAAGGCCCCCGGCAATACCCTGCGAGACCGCTTGGTCACACTTGCCCAACAGATTAGTTAACTAATGTAATTACTAATAACTGTGTAAGGGTTTAGAAGCAGTGGGGACAGGCGGCCGAGTGGGAAGGGAGCGCTACATGGGGGAGCCCAGTGAAGCAGGGCTGGGATAGCACCCCGACCTGAGTTCTGGCTACCAAATCCTAGTCAAATCAGGGAGTCTGCAAGATGGTAAGAAGTGGTGTCAGTAAGACTGAAGCCATCTGCATGTGACTGAAAAATCCCCACGAGAAATGCTGGTGTTGGCCGATGCTGCCCATCACCCTGGACCGCCCCGGAACCTGCCACGGCCCGGGACGGGGCGGGGCGCCATCCCAGGGGCCCCTGGTCTCCAAGGCCAACTGGTACAGGGCTTCCTCAGCTCACAGCAAGGACGGGGATGGGGGCAAGGACACCAAGCAGCAGCGCAGGCGCTCCCTGGCCTAGGCATGGCTGGCTCTTCTGGGAAAGAGGAGCCAAGCACACTAGGTCTGAGCTGTGGCCGCCCACCTCCCCACAGAGGAGGGTCAGGAGGGGAGGCAGAATGCCAGGGGCGCCAAGAGCAGGGGTTTTGCCTCATGGGGAGCGCTTAGGACAGTCACCTGCGAAACAGGCAGCACTCAGCAGGAGGACACACTCTGGGCAGTCAGTGCCACCACCCAACAGGCTTTCTGTGCCAGGATGTCTGCAGCAGGCGGCCAGGGCACAGCGCCACCACAGGGCACTTTCCGGGGCCACCTCAGGAGGCTCAGGAGGGCAGCTCCGCCCGGCATGCACACACCCTGCCAGCCCCACTGGCAAGGCCCCGTGCCTCCTCTGGGCCAGCAGTCTGTGTCCAGCGCTGGACCTGGTGGGCTCTGCAGCCCCACTGCTCTTGTTTCTAGGGACAGCCCCCTTCCTCCTCCTCCTCCTCTTCTCCAGAGTGCTGGCTGCTGTCACATATCTGCATCTTTCACAAGCTCCAATCGTGACTCTTGGCCATGATTGACAAGAGGACTGTTTTCCTTCCCAACAGCGCAACGCTGAGGACGGCTGAGGCCACGCTGCTCCAGCGGGAGCCAGGCCGCGGGGGCCACAGCCCTGCCCTGCACTCCCTCCACCCCTTCCAGATCCATCTGCCACTGAGACTGGGGCTTATCTTGGTCCCGGACTTCCGGGAAAGGAAACAGGAGGACCTGCTGGGCACCACCAGAGCCAGAGACACTGCACGAGGTGGGCAGAGGAGGGCACGGCCTGCTCTATGGCCGGCAGGACAGGTGTACACAAGGCCTGGGCTTCTTCAGGAGCAAAAACCCAAGCCACGCATCTTCCCCACACCTGGCCTCCGCCCAGAGTGCGGAGCACACACGCCACACACGTCGCGCGTGTCCGGGTTACGAGGGGCTGAGGCTGCACGTTAATGTGGCTGCTCACCGGCCGCGAGCGGACACGGGTTAGTGGTGGTTTAAGTGGGTGCGCAGCGGCTGGACGGCGGGGTGTCGGCGGGTTGGTGAGTCCTGTTTAGTGGGGGTCTCACGCCTTCAGGCAGGGTACCTGGATTGGCCTAGTTATCGGGCTGGATGTAGACCTGGCGCTGGGTCAGCACTTGAGAAAGCTCCCTCTGCAACTGTCTGAACTTGTGGTTGTCGGGGAGCGCGTCGAGAGATCTACAGAGGGCGTGCAGACAGCGTGAAGGCGGAGCGCAGGGCAACCGCAGCGCGGAACAGGGCTCACCGCCGAGGGGCCGCGCGGACAGCAGGCAGGCCTCCCCTGCGGTCCACCGGGCGGTGCTCCTGGTTCTAGGGTTCACACCTGCCCAGCCAGGAAGGAAAGCTGAGGGTCCAAAGGGACCCTTCCTCTTTTTAGAATCGTAAAGCAGACAACTTAATCTGTCTCCCAGATACATAAGGCGGGGCAGCCGGAGCCACGTCCTGCCTCACCTGGGGGCCGGGAGGCTGGGAAGGGAACAGGCGGAGGCCCGCAGCCCCTGTCAGGCCACCCTTCACCACACCTGGAGCTGGCCGCAGAAGCCAGCACAGACACCCCCAGACCATCTGACACCATCAGCACCCTGCCTCCGGGACTGGACGAGGGTGCTGGGAGGTCGTGGAAGGTCACACAGCTCAGGATGACAGCGTTTGGAGAAGATCTGCCTCCTGACTCCACGCCCAGAGCTCCCTCCTTGGTGGCTGCCCTGCACCCAACTGGGATCTGTCTCCTGCTCAGACCACCGTGGACCCCGAGTTTCCAGGGCCTCTGTGGCCTCTGTGTGGCTGACACGGCACAACTCAGGGTGAGATGAGTGGGAGGGACAGCTTGGGACCCGGCAGGGCACACAGAGCAGCTGGGTCCTCTCCAGGCTGAAGGGGCTCTGTCCAAATGCCACACTCCGAGGCCCTAGGCCCGGGTCAGTCAGGCGGCCAGTACTCCCTCCCGCCCAGGCCCCCAGGGCCCAGGGACGCTCTAGATGGGCCTGACCAGCTAGAGGAGCCAGGCTCCAGGGACGAGGGCACCGAAGGCTATTCAGGTAAATGAGCCCAGAAATAAAATGGTGGAGGCAGAAACCCAGGGTCACCAACTGCGCAAACTACCCAGGGCACGGCACCTGCTGGAACACACAGCCACCCCAGGGGGAGGTGCTCTTGCCCCACCTCACAGGGGTGAGGGAAGGTGAGGCCCCGGTGGCACACTGCTCACTAGCAGACCTAGGACCCAAACCCGTGTCTCTTGGGTCCAAAACTTCTAATTTTTGGCACATTACCTCAGCCCATTGACGATGTCCTTTGTTTTCCCAAAGTAGATCTCGTTCAGTGTACTTCTGATTTTGTTTTCCATATCCTGGGGAGGGAGGGAGGGAGGTAAGCCAGATGGTTAGGAAGCCGGAGGCCCACCTGCCACAGCTCAGCCTGCAGTCCCCTCCATGGCCACGGGGGGGCGGCGCAGGACCACACCAGCTTGGGGAGCCCGCTCGGCTGCCAAGACCCCACCTACGACTTGTGCTCTGGCCTTTCGGTCCTGTCCTGGAGGAAGCCCATCCTAGGGTTGGCGGCCAACTCTGACCATTATTGGGAGCCAGTCGAAACCACATCACCGCCCCTCGGCCTGGCCACCACTTCTGTGAACAAGTCTGTGAAACCGGAGAGCACCTCCCCCTCTTCCAAACAACGTGTGACAGGCGAGGCCAAGGCGGCTGCAACGGAAGCTGCTCCAAGGCTGCCAGCCTTCCAGGCCTCCGTTTCCTTCCTGAGCCCAGGTCTCTGTTCACACCCAGAGCACTGGGGTAACAGGACTGAGCCGAATCCTCCTGGAGCTCCTGGGGAGGCAGGGAGGCAGGGAGGCACCTGGAGCCCAAGCCCTGCCTGCATCCAAATCACAAGGCTCAGAAAACCCCAGGCGGGGCAGGAACAAGCAGCGCTCGGCCACTGGCGGTGGAGGTGGGGACAGAGCGGAGGATCTTCTCCCAGGAGGGAACCAGAGCCCTGGAGCCCAGAGGCCCACTCACCTCGACCAGGCGCCCAATATTGGCTATGTGCGGCGAGCAGTCGCTCACGGTTTCATCCTTCTCCATCTGAAAAAGAGACACGTTCCTGCAAGTCAGAGGAGGAGCAGCTCCCCAGGAAAGCAGTGCTGGCCATGGGGCCCACTGTCCCCACTGGTGGCTCTGTGGAGCCAGCCACAGTGGTGTAAGGCCACTTTTCTGGTAAAATGACTGAAGTTCAGGTCATCGATAGCCCAGCCAGCGAAAGCCCTGAGACCTACTTCAGGGGAACACGTCTGCTGCCTGGGGAGGAGCAGACACCTCCCCCGCCACAGCAGGGAGGGTGAGGGGACCACCCTTGCCAGGCACTGGCTCATCCAGGGTCAATCGGAAGGCTCACCAGGCCTGTTTCTACACCGTCACCAGCTGGTACAGACACAGGCTGCCCGCCACAGGCTTAGGACCCCGTTTCACTGGGGAAACCTCCAGGGGCCACACCACACTGCTCTGCAATGGCAGCTGTGGGATGCTGTCTGCTGGGGCCCTGCTCAACAAAGTCTAGCAGGGGACGAAGTGACTTGCCCACAGCCCCACGGGCAGCAGTGGCAGGACCTGGGTCAACGCTTTCTACTTCTGAGTCTGTGCTCTGTCCCACTGGAGGCTGGGCAGGGCGGGGGAGCCGGCTCCAGCACCCAGGCCTCCTGCCTCCTCTTCCTTCCTCCAGGCATCAATCCTGCCCTGAGAGCAGCACTGGGGTGAGGGGCAGGAGGCGGGTGGGGAGGAGGACCGGCAACCCGACCGCAGCCCTGCCACCCACCGCGAGCTTTCCCTGCGGCCAGCGTCACTTGTCTGAGACCCTCCTGTCTTACGCCTCACACCATGTGGAGCACACGGATAATTACACGGATGCTCCACTTACCAATATCACAGACTGAAGAGAAGCACACACTGTTATTGAAAAAAATTTTTTTGGAAACTCAGAGGTGCTGAACCAGAGAGCCACATCCCAGCCTTTTTATATTTTATTTAAAGACAGGGTCTTGCTAAGTTGCTAAGGCTGGCTTTGGACTCGAGATCCTCTGGCCTCAGCCTCCTGAGTTGCTGGGCTTACAGGCATACACCACCATGCCTGCTTCAAATAAATCTGAGAGCCAAATAAGTAATCAAGAAACAGAGAGAAGAACAGTGTTGGACAGCCAGCAGATAAAACAAAACCAGAGCAAAGGCCAGGCACTGTCCTGAGAACAGGAAGGGGTGGGCATGGGTGTGGTGTGCGCTCAGGGGTCCATGGCTGCTTCTGCCTGTCTTCGTCAGGGACAGGAACTGCGGGCTGGGAAGGACAGAACAGAGCCAGGTCAGCAGGGGCTGAAGCAGCAGATGGGTGAGCAGGGGGTGGCAAAGAACCAGGACACTTCAGGTATCGGGCCCCAGAGGTCAATCAAATCTGACAGTCACACCGCAGTCCTTGAAAACGATGGCTGATGGCACACCTCAGAGGAGCAGGGACACTAGAGGGTGGCAGCACTGACCCAACTAACCTAAAAGATGTCCGGGGTGAGGACGCGGTGGTGGTGGTGGTGCCTGTCTGTAATTCCAGTGAGAGGCTGAGCCAAGAGGACTGCAAGCTTGAAGTCAGCCTCAGTAACTTAGTGAGACCCTACCTCAAAATAAAAAATAAAAAGGCCTGGGGATGGGGCTCAGCAACTGATCCAGACGTCAACCCCACGAGATGAGGTGCGGCTATGCTGCCCAGGCTAGCCATGAACTTGTGACCCTCCAGCATCAGCCTCCTGAGTACTGATCACAGCCTGCAGCCGCTGGGTTTTAAGAGAGCCATGGACAATTCAGAGTTCATCCACTTAAAAACTGTGGTGTGAGGGCTGGGCATACAGCTCCGCTGGTGGAGCGCTTGCCTCGCACGCACAAGGCCCTGGGTTCAATCCCCAGCCCACAAAAAAAGAAACAAAAAACCCAAAATTGAGGTGTGAGAGGAGAAAGAGGGGGCCCATGTGGCAGGATGTTATCAGAGAAGGACCCAGTTGACTGAGTGACAGTCTGGACCCCACGGCCTCACAAGGCCTTCCAGAGTTACAGACTGAACCTCTGCAAAGGAGGATCCTGGAGCCGGCAGGACAGCTGCTGAGGGCTGGGCAAACGCAAAGGAGGGGAACGCTGGATGATGGGCGTCCCCCCCGCCACTGCTGGCCCCGAGCTGTCCTGGCACTCTCTGGTGAGTGCTACTGGGGTCTTGATCCCAGGAGGCTGCGCAGGGGCCCCCTGAACTGGAGTAGTGTGAGTGCACTCGACGGCCACGGGGAAGAGCTGCTGCCTTTGCTGGATCATCTTCCCTGAGCAAAGCCTGCTGCCCGGACACCTGGCTGGTGTTCTGTTGAACAGGAGCTGGGAGCACACTCGGGGGGAAGGAGGGTGCTCTATCCACACCCTCTTTTATTTTATTTTATTTTTTTGAACTCAGGGACACTCGGCCACTGAGCCAGATCCCCAGCCCTATTTTGTCTTTTATTTAGAGACAGGGTCTCACTGAGTTGCTAAAGGCCTCGCTAAGTTGCTGAGGCTGGCTTTGAACTCGCGATCCTCCTGACTCAGCCTCCCAAGTCGCTTGGATTACAGGCGTGCGCTACCGCACCCGGCCACACCCCCTTTTAAAAAGTATTTTTAAAATGCTGATAGACCTTTATTTTATTCACTTATTTATATGCGGTGCTGAGAATCGAACCCAGTGCCTCACATGTGCTAAGCAAGCGCTCTACCATGGAGCCACAACCCCAGTCCCCATCCACCTCCCTTTAACAGCACTTCTTGGACATGCTAGGACGGCTGTGTTCTCTCTCTACATAGAAATGCTTATCCTGCCAGACCCGGGGCTACTCAGAGCTGCTCCGCTCGGGAGCAACTGGTGGAGAGTGATCCAAGTGAACATGTCCTAGCAAATTCATCTTCCTCCTGCCCCGGCTCTACAGAGGGCAGATTCCTGCTCTCCCTGCCCCTTGGGGAGAAGGTGAGGGCTCTGAGCCACTGAGGGCCCATTGTGTGTGTGTGTGTGTGTGTGTGTGTGTGTGTGGACTGAACCCAGGGGTGTTCTACAATGGCTCCATCCCTAGGCCCCTTTCTGTTTTGAGACAGGGTCTTATGCAGAAGCTGAGGCTGATCTTGAACTTGTGATCGCCCTGTACCACTGCGCCCAGCCCAAAGGCCCCATTTAAATGAAGACCAACAGTCCAAGCTTAGGGCAAAGCACTCATCACCAGGGTATGTCAATCAAGTCATGCCAGCAACTCAAACTCTTGGTTCCCATCTTCGTGCTTCAGAGTCAAGAGCAACCTTCTGACAAAAAAAGAGCTGAAACCACTGGACAATCAAAGGAAAAAAGCGGGGGCAGATGTACTCCCCAGGAGCACAGGAGGGGCCCTTAAACTCAGGTAGGGAATCTGAGCCTGAGTAAAAACCCTGGGGAAGGGGAGGGGAAGGGAGAACACCGGGCTGGGGGCGCAGGGGGGGTGGGACCTGGCATGGACTCCCTTCCACCGCCCCCTCGCCACGCCCTGCCAACTCCCCTCCACACCTGGCCGGGTCAGCTTGCTGGCAGTGCTGACCCACCAGAACAGAACTATTTTTGTAATGCATATGTTATTACATCCTTATAAAAGTGGTTGCCAGAAGGAAAACGTTTTTATGTGCTGTGGCCTCGCAGATGTTCCACAAGGTGGTTCCAGCTGAGTCTGGAGTCAGAGCCCAGGTTGCTCAGCCCCAGCAAGACCCCTTCCTCTGCTCCGTGGCCTGGGATGGGCACGGAGCGAGCAAGCGCTTGGACAATACAGCTGCTTCTGGAAAGGGGGGCACCGGCTCTCCCACTGCCACAGGCGTCTTTCAGTGAGCACAGCCAGGAGGCCGAGCCTGCGCGGAGCCAGCTCCCCAGTCCACAAGACCCCTGTGATGGAGCCGGAGGAGGGGCCGTGGCCCGTCTGCCTTGACTTCCTTGCCTTCACCTTGCACTAAATGAACTAATGAACAGAAAACAGAGCTGGCGGGGGGCAGCGCTCAGTGGTCACCAAAACAAAGCTCCACTCTCTAGACCATTCTGGCCCTCGGCGTCCTCCTGGTGACCCAGCTGTGCTGTGGGCACGAGGCTGGTCTGGAGGCTGGGACAACCTGCTGCCAGGCCAGAGACAGTGGTCAGACAGCTTCCTGAGGCAGGCTGGGACTGCCCCGTGTAGGAAAACTGCACATGTTCTAGAAGACCTGTGGTCGCAGCAGCAATAGCCGCGCCTACTGAGTAGAAAACATGTGGAAATGGCAAGAGCCTTCAAAGCAGACATCGAGTCCACGTGAGAACCTGCATTTCAGAGAAGTGAAGTGCTCTGTCCCGGTCACGTGGCTGGAAAGCACAGGGTGAGGCCCTGAAGCCGGGTCGGGATGATTCCCAAGCCTGTGACCTTCCCAGAGACCCCTCTGCTGCTGTTGAATCCACACTCTTTACCAGAAGAGCTGAGAGCAAACCACAACCTGGGCTCAGAAACTCCAAGCAGGCCTGTCCCTGCCTCATCCACTTCCGCCCTGTCCTCCACAGTGAGGGAAGGGTGCAGGGAGGAAGCCCGAGGCTGGGTCAGCCCACCCAGGTCACTGGACAGATGCCCAGCCAGTCTTAGAAGCCCCACAGCCCGAGTGTCACCGCTCGGCAGGCACAAGCTCCAGACCTGCCCTGAGCTGGGCAGCCTCGAGCCAGAAGCAAGACCACGGGCTTTGTTCCCCATAAAACCACCCTGCCTGGCTTAACTGCCAGGCCCAAGCCTGGGAGGGCTTTCCTGCAGGGCTCCGGGGACAAGTGCACGGCTGGGTTTTACTCTTCAAAGACACGCTGGGGCTGCCGCTGGCTGCGGGAAGACAGCTCCGCTTGCAGACGCCAGCCTGGTCGCCCATCTGACTGCACATCTCACCTCTGCGTCTAAATACTTAGAATCTGAAAAAAATAACAACTGCAGATCTGCAGGCCCTTCCTCAGATGGAGACCTCCGACCTCTTCCCAGAGGTTCTGTCTGCCTCCTTCACAGTCCCCGATGTCCCATGGGTGAAGCGCTCCATGCAGCTTCCTTTCAACACGTCGGGGAGGACGGTGCCCCACACTTCACGCACTCCAGGACTTCCCATTGGGGCCTCTGGCACCCTGCCAAGGGGCCCTTCCCTCACGTGCACCCTCTGACCTGGGCAGGTGGAGCCTGGCGCTCACCTTCCCCGGCAGCCCACAGCTGTGGGGATTCGCCAAAGCACTTGATCTGCTTCGTTTTCTAACTGATGTCCCTGAGACGACTCTGGTGGAGGTAACGAAGGGCCACTGTGCGGGCAGGGTGGTGCAGGCCAAGCTCACAACTGACATGTCGTGGCCGGCTGGGAAATGGGCTGCCATTCATCACAGTGACAGGCACCACCGATGACACGCTCAGCTCATTCACTCGTGCTCCCATAAGCCCCGGAATGAGAAGGGGGGGCACAGGCCAGTTTGGAACTCCCCTGGCAGGGACTGCTTCGGAGAAGCACCAGCGACCTTCCTCCACACGCCTGCAGATGGGGCTGCGAGCGCCTGGGGTCACACACAGGCAGGGGCCCCTGGACAGGCAGCTGCTGGGGTGGGGGTGTGACACTGGAGGATGGGGGCCTTGCCTTGGGGTGCTCCTGACAGCTGGTCAGGATGGCTAGCAGGTCTGCACCCAGCACTGGGCCTGGTGAGGCTGACCTCCTGGCCACAGGCTCGTCCCCTCCAGCCCTCTGGGGGCTGCCCAGTCCAGGCCATTACCTTTCTCCTGCCAGCTCAGCCTCCATGCCAGCTGGCAGGGTCATGGCCTGAAAATGCAAATCCACTCACACTGCTGACTCCCTAAAAAAAAAACCCAAAAAGCCAAACCCTTCTCCTCACTCCCTCAGCAGCAAGGCCACCTCCTGGGTCAACTGTTTTCAGACACCCCCAGGGCAGTGTCCCCCCTATACTGAGCTCACTGCTGAGCTCACTGCTGGGCACATTTACATTTGAGTGTTCACTGAGCAGCTACTGAATGGTAGGCGCGGGGACAGAGAATGAGACCAAGAGTGTGGCGTGGCAGAAAGCCACACAGACGTGCATCTGTGTCAGACTAGTCTGGGTTCAAATCCTCTCTCTGCTACCATCGGCCAAGACACCACGGGCAGGCTACTCAGCAGCCTGTTCGGTGAGAGGGGTAACTCCACCTTGCTTACGGTCTAACCAGAGATGGCCTGCACAACCATGCTGTTCGCCATGAATGAGGATTTGCTCAACTTTCCTGGAACCCCTTCGCCTCCCATCCAAGGCAACCGCAGACGTTTTTCCAGGGCTCACCTGGGACTTGCAGCTGAACCCCTCACCTCTGCTTTCCCCCGCCTGCTCAGAAGTGGCGCATCATTAATTTGGATTTGCCTACCTCACTGCTCCCCAGCCCCTTTCACAGTTACTTACATTGGAAACCAGCCCCAGCCTTCCTGCAGCCGGCTGAATTATGGGATTGGCCGTGAGGAGGATGACAGAAGCATGAATTTCCTCACTGAGCCCCGAGAGTGAGAGGCAAAGCAAACAAGGCCCGTGGCCCCGCCAAGGTGTGCTGAGGACAGGCGCTCAGCAGGCCCGCCTGGCTTGGCGGGGCCAGACGCTGGCCACAGGGTGACAGCTCTGATTTAAACTATTAGGAAGGCTGAGGATTAAATATTTGTCCAGGTCCCTGTACACGGGGTGGAATTATAAATAGTTCAGAGCGGTAAGTGATGCAGGAAGCAGTCTCCGGATACAGATTTAGGGTTTCCCACCCACTCCCCCAGTGGCGGGGTGAGCAGGCAGGCCGTGGTGGAGCTGGCTCCCTGGGGGTTCTACTGGCCTTGCCAGTCGGTGGCCCCTGGAAGGGGAGTGTCTGTTTCCATGCAGCAAGATGGACTCCACCCCAGAGCACACTAGTGCTTCCTTCTGGGACCGGGTGGGGACAGCCCGGCCCAGAGGCCACACAAGGACACCCCAAGCTCCTTCTGGCTTCTGGCTCCCTAACATAGCAAAGACCCTGACACAGTGGTGCATGGAAGAGCCTGAGGCTCACAGGGTGGCGGAGGTCCACCTGCGACCTCGGGTATGCCGGCCAGCACCTGCCTGCACCACCGTTTCTTTTTAGATGCACAGTGAAGCTGCTGCCACTAGCAGGAGACAAATTTGCTGAAGAGACTTACTGGACTGACCCTTTCTGCCTTACTTTTCTTCTCTTAAGAGCCATCAGCTAGGAAGCTGGTATCACACTGATACCAAAACTAGATAAGGGCACATCAAGGAAAGAAAACTACCGCCAATATCTCTGATCAACTTAGATGCAAAAATCTTTAATAAAATATTAGCAAATTATATTCAATAACATGTTAAAAAGATTGTATATCATGAGCAAGTTGGTTTTATCTTAGGGATACAGGATGGTTTAACACATGCAAACCAATGAATGCAATTCATCACATAATTAGAATTAAGGACAAAAATCACTTGGTCATCTCAATAAATGTACAGAAAGCCTTCAAAGAAATTCAGCACCCATTTATGATCGAAACACTGAAGAGACAGAGGAAGCTCCCTCAACATCCTAAAAGCTGTAACCCAAAGTCAACATCATAGCAAATGGGGAAAAACTGGAAGCATTTCCTCCAAAATCTGGAACAAGATAAGGATGTCCACTCTCACTACTTCTATTTAATATAGTACTAGAAAAAAATTCGAGTCAGAGCAATTAGGCAAGAGAAGGAAATAAGAGGGATAAAAACAGAGAAGGAACAAGTCAAATCACCACTGTCTGTAGATGCTATGATCCTATACCTGGAAGGTCCAAAAAACTCCTCCAAAAGGCTGCTAGAGCTAATAAGCACATTCAGCAAAGTAGCAGGTTACAAAATCAACATACCAATTATGATATACCATTATTACATACCAATAACAAATCTTCTGAGAAATCAGGAAAATGATTTCATGCACAACAGCATCAAAAACTAAAACAAACAAAACCTAGGAATAAATCTGTTAACCAAGGAAGTGAAAGACCTCTATAATGGAAACTACAGAATACTGAAGAAAGAAAACTGAAGGTACAAGAAGATGGAAAGATCTCCTAAGTTCATAAATAGGCAAAATTAATATTATTAAAATGGCCACACTACCAAAAGCAACATACAGATTAGACACAATCCCCATCAAAATACCAATGATGTTCTTCACAGAACTAGGAAAAACAGCCCTAAAATTCATTTGGAAGAATAAAAGATCCAGAATAGCCAAAGCAATTCTAAGTCAAAAAAATGGAGGCATCACAATACCATACTTCAAATTATACTACAGAGCTATAGTCACAAAAACTGCAAGGTACCGCATAGAGCAGACACACAGACCAATGAAGTGGAACAGAAGACGCAGACACAAACCCACACATATCCAGTCGTCTGATCCTTGACAAAGGTGCCAAAAACATACTTTGGAGAAAAGACAGCCTCTTTAACAAATGGTGCTGGGACAACTGGTTATCCATATGTAGAATATGACACTAGACCCTTAGTCCTACCCTGTACAAAAATCAACTCAAAATGGATCAAAGACCTAGGAATCAGACCAGAAACTATGCAACTCCTAGAAGAAAATGTAGGGTCAACACTCCAGCATAGAGGCATAGGCAACGACTTTCAATAGAACCCCTAAGGCTCAGGACATAATGCCAATAGTTAATAAGTGGGATGACATCAAATTAAAAAGCTTCTGCACAGCAGAAGAAACGGCTACAGAATGGGAGAAAATCTCTGTTAGCTACTCTTCTGACAGAATTAGTGACCAGAATATATACAAAACTCAAAACACTTAACAGCAAAAACCCCAACCCAATGAATACATGGGCAAATGAACTAAACAGACACTATTCCAAAGAAACACAAATGGCCAATAAATATAAAAAAATATATAAAATATATAAAAAATACCTTCAATATTCTTAGCAGGGCTGGGGATACAGCTCAGTTGTAGAGTGCC